>JAQZBX010013643.1:0-39543 GCA_029593785.1 Cabassous unicinctus
GGCTGGATAAGAAAAAGAAATAAGCCTAGGAAATGGGAATGCCACTTACCAATACAACAGTGTTTAGAAAAAACTCACTGATTTGAGAGTGTAGCACATCACCATCAGTGCCTGACAGAAGCATGATTACAGATATCCTTTTGTAGAAAACCTGAACAGTCAAGGATTTGTTTAGAATTTGACCAGAAGCAAAGGATCATGATTCTCCATAACCACAGAGAATGGAGTTCACTGAGACTGAGGTTCAGCCTCAAAGACTAGAGTATCTTAGAGTATCAAAGATATGAGGGGAATTCACATTAGGTAACAGAGCTGAGGTATTGTTACTAAAATTTTGTCAAGTCAGGCCTAACACACCAAAGTTTCCAAAAAGAAATCTCTCAATTAAATTAAGCAGAAAGACAAAACAATTGTTTTGGTTAGTTATTATTCAAAATTGGAACTAGATTTAAAGTCTTAGTCTTAGTCACAGTTTTTGTATTCTTTGGTGAATCTCAAGTTTGTGTGCCATAAGGGGCAGTACTAGCGTGGCCCACTGCCTTTTCCTGGGACCCACAAATATAGCCTGTGCTCAGGACCAGGTGCATCAGCCTGCCAGGATAAAATCAAACTCCTAGTAGATAAGGAGACTACTGGTACATTCCTCCCCTTATTGTCACAAGCATATGTAAACTTTCACTGGAAACAGCCTGTCTCTGATGGGCATGTTTTATGACACCCAGTTCATACTGTAATGGTATATCTGTCCTTGGCAGGGACAGAACAGGGTTACTTCACTGAGACCGCACATGAACACAAGAGGGGGTGCTGTGTGTTAAACACCTCTCTGTGTGGGTATGGATTGACACATGCTGACTATGGGGAACTGACATCCACTAGTGAAGCTGACCTTGATCCATCTCTTCTCTATGTGAGTAAAACACCTTTCCATCAGAGCTTGTGTTGAGTCAAGTTGTTCTTTTGCTGCGACCCAGACAACTGTATGAAGTAGGTTGACATCTCCTTAGGTGTCTCCCCTTCTGACTGACACCATGCTTAAGAGTTATCTATTCATTTGTCTTTAGGGAGATGTGGTAGACTAAATTATGTACCCCAACATAGATATGTTCTTAATCTAAATCTGCATTCTTGTGGCTGTGAACCCGTTTTGAATAGGATTACTCAAAAATGTTATTTTTAGTAAATATATGGCTCAACTGAATGATGGTGGGCCTTAATCCGGATTACTGGAGACCTTATAAAGAGAACCAGGAATCACAGAAATTAGAAAAGACAGGACATTATTTCCATGTGATGGGAGGCAGATATACAAGCCAGAGAATCCCAGGATTGCTAGAAGCCACCATCAAAATGTCCAAACACACAGAAAAAGCAAATCTTGTTAATATCTTGATTTTAGATTTCTTTTAGCCTCAAAACCATGAGCCAAAAAAATTCCTCATTTAAGCCAACTCATTGTGTGATATCTGTGATAGCTGCTTAGGCAAACTAGGACAGTTTTCATATACAAAAAAATATATCTCAATGGGGATGCCTGACCTTAGTCAGGTTTTCTTTAACCTTCTTGATAACAGAAGGGATTTAGGAAATTTTCACACTAGGGGAACACTGGAAAAGTTACTTTAATGTGAGGTCAGCAAATTTAATCAGATATTTTTGTAAAAATGAATTCTAATAAATTTGTTAAACATTGTATGTTGTTATTCTCTATAAATGTTTTTTTTAAGTTTATGTCAAAGTTTCAGGACTCCATGACCATTTTCTAGAATTAAATCTACAGAAATATTATATTGAAAAGACTCATAGGAATGGATCTGTGTCTGCTTTTTTTTACTGATGTATCCCAAGTGCCTAGAACAACACTTGACATGTTAGATGCTCAATAAATATTAGTTTAATGAATGAACAAAAGCTTAGATCTGGGAATTATTTCAAAGATCATCTAATCCAGTTCATGTCCCACTCTGTGTAATCCTCCCACAATTTTCTAATCTTGAGTCCTTTATATTTGTAGAGCACCTTAAAGTTGAAAAAATTTATTTATATCCATTACTTTATTTCATCTTTGACATACTGTTCTGTGATCAGTATTAGTACCCTCCTCACTTAGATGAAACAACAGAGACTCCAAAAGGTGAAGTGACATACCCAAGATAACACAGCAAGTTATAGGCAGAAGTGGGGTCACCAGTTAGTTTGTTCCATTCATTGCAATTTTATGGCATTGGCACTGTTTTAGGTACTCATACTCTAGAGACATCCTATACCACCTCATGCCAGCTTGGGGCCTATTTTGGGTTATAAGATCTCCATTTTGCAGGTAAAGGCAGAGTGAGCCAAGCAACCTTGAGCAGCACCAAAGCCACCAATTTCTTGGAAAGGCTGTCAATGCACCCTGTTGCTCTGTCCAAACTGCTCTGTGTTGGGAAGAATACCCTCAGTTCTAAAGATTCTGTAAAAGACATCAAGACAGCAGTCTACATTATCTCAGCTCCTCATCAGCACATTGTCCATTAAAAAAGAAAGATGTTATCTGTTTGTTAAGCACTGCTTATGTCAATACTTTAAATCATGGCAAGACTGAAGAGAATAAAGAGCTACAGTGACAGCAATTTAGTAGACACTCAGTGAATGTTATTGTTTTAGTTTTGTAGGCTGCTTAAAGCAAATACCATGAAATGGGTCAGATTAAAAAATAGGAATTTATCCAATCACAGTTTTGAGACTGGGAAAATGACCAAACCAGGCATCATCAAGTCAATGGCTTTACTCCCAAAGACTGGTTCTTGATGATCCTTGGCTCCTCTGTCACATGGCAAGACATATGGCAGCATCTGCTAATCTCTCCCTTCTCTTCCAGGTTTTATTGATTTCACCTCCTTGATTCCATGGCTTTCTCTCTGTGTGTCTCTGTGTCTGAAATTTATTCTCTTATAAAGGACTTCAGTAATGGGATTAAGACCCATCATGATTGAGGTGGGACATACCTTAACTGAGGTAACCTCATCAGAAGGTCCTACTTACGATTTATCTACATCCACAGGAATGGATTAAATTTAAGAATGGTTTTCCTGGGTTATATACAGCTTCAAACCCACCACAGTTACCTTAATTAATTAGTTAGTTAAATAATTGTCAGTTTTGTCAAGTTTGGTTTTCTCAAAGGCTGTTTTACCAATAGTATTCTTTCAGCCTCATCAGAATAGCTTTATCAGGAAGTAGTGTTAGAATACAGAAGAAAATATTCTTAGTACATATACAAGATATCTGGCCAAAATCAAAATAGAGTCTTTTCCTCTATTCAAAGGACTTTTCCAGAGACTGGATAAGAAAAAGATGTAAAGCATTGGAAATAGTGGAATTCCATTATGTTACTTATCAATAACTTGGTTTGGAAAGAACTAACTGATTTATGACAGAATGTAACACATTACCCAGGTGGTGGCTTCTTATGAACACAGATCAAAAGTAGGCAACTTTTTAAATTGTAGCAACAGCATAAAAATAAAAAGAACTAAAATTCATTCATTTAACTCTAGCCCAGATGCCAGTTCCCTAAATATCTCCAATTCCTCAAAACTCTTAGGTCATCCTGCCCTTTAATTTCAGCAAGATTGATCTGAACTTTTTTTCCACTTTTGGTTGGAAACACAGAGTCCCTCTATATCCCTAAGGATTTGGGACTAAGGGGGTGGGACATGCCAACCCTAATCACCTCTGGCTCCCAATTACTGCTTTGTCATAATGCTCAAACTTTAATGCATGTTGTAACTTTTCCATACAATATTGCCTTTTTGAGACTACTCTGGTACTAATCCAACAAAATTCAAGCAAGGTTTTACTGAAGGCTTAGGGCAAAAGAGCACAACATAACAACTTAAAACTAAATATGCATGTATCCTTAAATACCTTATTATTTTGCAATGTTTTTTCAAGCTTTATGAAAAAAGTTATCATTTAGTATTTAATCTTCTAAGCTTTGCTTACTGCGTCACGTTTCTAAAAGTTATCCATACAATTGCAGCTTCAATAATAATGATAACTTTCTGGTACTTAAGCTGGGTGGTGACTTCACAAGTGTTTATTTTCATGCTTCCAAAAATCAAATGCCACTATATATTCATTTAAATATATCAAGTATTGTGTTATAACATTTTTAACTAAATACTCATCAACACAGTTCTTTAAATTCCCCACAGCCATTAACACCTCCAGGAACTTCTCACCTTCAGTCATCACTTCCATAGAGTCCAAGGACTAAGATGATATAATTAATGCCATAAGTCTTAGATAAGGAAAACTGCACATTAAGGAAGAGAAGTTTCCAGGCTCAAAAGGAGATTATATCTCAGCCTGTGAGTGGGAAAAGAAGAACTGAAGATGACTTACTAGCATTTAAATACTGGTTGCTACTTGAGAAAAAGTCTAGTGTTCCATCTCCTTAAGCTAAGTAAGATTAGGGTTGGGGAAGGATGTCAGAAGGGAAGGAACTATCTCTGAGTGTACTGATAGAAATCCAAGATGAGATTGAAGAGATCCCAGATCAAAAGGGATTATTGTCTGGCTATCAAGAGCATAACCCAGGATCTGGTAGAGAAGTCCTGCATCCAACACAGTACCTAAGAATAGTACTGGTTGAAGGGGCAGCTACATGGATGGGCTAGAGAGCTTCCTTGTAAGAGTCCCAGCACTCCAAACTGAAGTAGAGGCAGCAACCAAGAGTTACCCAGCACTGTCAGAGGACTGCAGAAAAGACTGAGTCAAAATTATGCCACCACCCCCAAAAAAAAGCATTGCAGATAGGGTAACAGAAGTTACCCTAAGTTGTTAATGTGGGAAAGTGTGAGAAGGGGAGAGGGTAATCTAAAGTTTCTTTAAAAATTTAAAATTTAAAAAAAATTTTTAAAAGAAGTTACATTAACTCACAGAGTAGAGGGGCCTGAAAATGGGAGCCCCTGATGGGCTATGGACTCAGCAGCAGTGGACAGAGGCCAACAAAAGATTAGGAGAAATGTTTGACACCTCAGTGGAAGCCATAGGGAATACAGGAGCTGCAGCAGGCCAGCTGTTGGCTCCTAATGTCAGAATGAAACGTAAGATAATCACTACCACCTCCCCCCACTGCCCACCACCCAGGAGAGTGAGAATTACAGAATCCTAAATAAGTCTTTACCCAAAAGAGACATAAAGTTTAACTGAAAGTGCTAATTAGCTTAAATTGGCAATAATGAGTTGGTCATTGTCAACAAAAATGGAGACCTGAGCTAAGTTTATGTTAATTATAGGAAAACAAAGAATATTATACTTCTTGCACACTTGAGTTGTAACTTGTATCCACTTACAACTTCATCTCTTCTCTAAACAACATTTTATTGATGACATATTATGTTTTAGGATATATGCTCGGTGCTGAGTACACAAAAATTAATAGATCAAGTTCCTGAACTCCTTTTTATAGTCTTAGAGTGGAGCAGGTGTGTTAGGCCACAGAACCTGTCACTCTAACAAATATCCTAAAAACAGGGGCCTAAGCAATAAAGAAGTTTATCTTTAGTCAGACGACAGTCTCTTGGCTAGGCTGTGGTAATGTCACAGTATAAAATCAGGGACCTTCTGTCCCTGAATTATGCTTATTGCTTCTGTCTTCTGCCTTATTGCTCTGCCATCCTGGGGTGTTGCCCATATCTTCATAGCCAAAAATGGCTCACCATACTCACATTCCAGTCACTGGGAAAGGAAAAAGGGATAAGGGAAGGTCATACCCTTTACTTTAAAGGGCATGCCCCAGAAATTGCACCATCCTGTGCATAAACCATTAACAAGAACTCAGTCACATGGCCGATACTGAAAAGAAGGTTTCTCCTAATTCTCAAATTGAGCAGCCACGTGACTGATAAAAATCTTTTTACTACATAAGGAGAGACAAGACACTGGGAGACAAATGAATCATTTGCTTTAGTTTCCTCCTCTGGCTTCTCAAATATTCATGCTATGTGATACCACAAAAGAAGAAAATTAACTTCTGAAGGGAAAATAGAGGAAAGTATAGGGCACAGGTTCTTAAATAGGGGTTCACGGGTCCATGGAAAGATTTCAGAAGGTCCCTGAGCTTGAATTGACAAAAATCAACTTATTATCTTTATTTTCTCTGACCGCTAATGTTGAGTATCGTAAAACTATCTGCCGCTACATTCTGAGAATGGGCCTGTGGTTTTCACCTGACTGGCAAAAGGGTCTGTGGAACAAAAAAGGTTAAGAACCCTTGGTATAGGGGGAAGGGCAGCATGCTCGTTGGAGAGGGCTTCAAGGAAGAAATGATGCTTGAACTGAGTCTCATAAGATGAGTAGAAGTTCACTAAAGGACAGAACAGAGCAAGGGCATTTAGGATGAAGTAAAATAAAAGCATGTACAATATCACAGAGCTCTGAACTTTGGTATTACCTCTAGGGGACTTCAAAAAGTTCTATGAGACTAAAGCAGATGGAGGAATGGACTGAGGTGAGATTGGCTAGATATGAAGAAATAAGATAATGAACAGCCTTATGTGAGCCTTATGTGGACAACAAGGAATTTGGCCATTGTTTGGCAGGTAAAGAGGAAATGCAGACAGATTTTAAGTAGAGAAGTGACATAAGCCTATTTATATATTTAAAAGATTACTCTTGTAACTGCACCGAGAATAGATGAGCCTAAAGACAGGGAGAAGATTTAGGAGGCAGATACAATTGCATAGAAACAAGAATACAAGAGCATCTCTTAAGGAACACAAGCTTTAGGAGATAGAGAATTCAAAATGAGGTAATGGATATGTTCAGTTTGAGAGTACTATGGGTGCTAAAAAATACTTAAGTATTTCTTATATGTAAATCATATAACAATAAGGATCTGGAACTCAGAAGAGAAGTCTAAAATGGAAATGTTTATTTGGGAGTGATCAGTGTGATATGAAAGTTGAAACACTATGCTATCAATTAACAAAAATACATTGCTTGAGAAGAGAAGACATCAGAGAATGGAAGACAGCTTTGTGTACAATGCTAGTAGTATTACAGACCCAGTAAAGCATTTCTGGAAGTCATATTTTAAGGTGCTGTTCCACACAGATAGCTATTATACTCAGATGTATCAAACGTCACTGCAATCACCAGCTGACAGTAGGAGTAAGGAGAAGGGATTCTGTTGCTATCTGTCACAGGAAAAGTGACAGCACTTTCAAGCAATGAATATAATAGAGTATGAGTTAGAAGCTCTGGGCACAGAGAAAACTGATCTGCAAAGAGAAAGAAGAATCATGTGCAGAAAGAAGAAATAACAGGGGATTGAAAAACAAGGCATGTATTTCCAATATGTTCTTAGGTCCTATCCCTTTTGGGAATTCCATCATTCCTTCCTTTGAGTTCCATGAAACACCATTGTAATTTATCATAGATTTCCCTCTTTCTCTTAGTATAGAATGAATTGACTTGATCTTGTAACAATAAGATCCTAATATACAGATACAACATCCTTTTAAGAAGAGAAATTTTATTTTCTCCTACATAGATGTATGGTTTGTCTTGGTCCAAGGCTGCTGTTTTGGATTCAAGGCCAAAGAATAGAAAATGTGAGAGGGAGAATGGATGGGAAAAACCAAACCTATATGTAGCAGAGATGTCTAGTTACCATTTCATATCCATTGCCCCGTCTTCCTCAATAAGAGAATGCACATTTTAATTGGTATAGCCTATTGAAAACACAATGCAATTTCCCTTGTAATCAAGTGTAACATGTGACTAAGCTCTGGCTGATGAGACGTAAGCAGAAGATGATATGCTACTTCCTAGAAGGTTGCCAAAAGAAAACCAACTCATCTACAAAGAACTTATTTATCCCTTCTCCCTTCCTCCTTCCTGCATTCTGGCAAGTTGACATGAAGGCTAGAGTTCTAGCAGCCATCTCAGATCAAAAGGCAACACTGAGAATGTAAGCTACCACTAGGATGGTGGAATAGGATGGCAGAAGGAACCCAGAAATCTAATGACCATGGAGCCACCATAAGTACTTTCTAGCATAAGGTACTGTTTTTTGGGGTTTGCTGTTATATGTAGCTGAACTTAATTGTAGCTGATGCTAAAGAAAAAATTGGCATGCTTTTGTATAATTTATAAAAATATAATTCCTAATAATATCCCTGTATTTATCACAGTAAGCATTTTCTCAAAATATATAAAAAATACTTAAGAACTCTTTTCTCTTACATTTATTTATAGGAAGAATTAGAGTGGAAAAAAACATCAGCCTGAAAATCAGTAAACCTGGATTTGAAAGATAGTTATATTACTTTGATAAGTAATAAAACTTTAAGCACAGTTTCTTTACTTTTAAAAATTAAGGATTTGAGCTAGATGCTCTCTAAGGTATCTTTCAACTGCAAAAACTTCTCTGATACTATGTCCTGCTTTCATTACAGAGTAGTGAAAAGATAAAAGGGATCATTATTATTTAGCAAACACATAACACTGTTCCAGGCACTTAACAGAAGAGAAAACAGAAGAGTAGAGAGTTTCAATAACTTGCCCAACATCACACAGCTTGTAAGTGGCAGAGCCTGGATTCAAACCCAGGAAGTCTAACTGGGTCTCTGGTCTTAATTACTATCCTGTCTCAAATAATCAAGCAGTAAATAAGCTCTACTTAGCCAAGAAACAATAGTCACTACCAGTACAAATGACTCAAAGACGATAAGAGGACGTGGCAATTTTATTTACAAAATATTCCTAGGCATGAGCTAAATTACATAATTTCTCCCAAACCTTTCAACTTACTCCTGATGAGAAGGTCATAGTGCAACACTGACTTCCTGAAAGAACGGCATTTGTGGTGTGCTGTGGACAAGATGGCAAGCACTGTTTCTCTGGGAGGCAGGAACCAAGACATTCGTTCAACATAACCTGGGAAAGGAGGGTGCTCATGCCTTCTAATAAATCAGATTTTTATTTTTAATAAATAGATAAACGAGTAAAGAAACCCTTGTCTATCATTTTTTTCAAGCTGGGCACACTCACTGATCTTGCCGGCACCAGGCTGCAGATGGGCTGTGTTCTGGCATGCCTGACGCTCAGCTCCCATTTATCAGTGGCTCCAGCCACTGCTCCTCCTGCTGCCTTGGCATGTGAATATTGGGTTTCACATAGAAATGCGAAAAATGCCTTTAAGCTCGTTCTACATGAAATACAATATATTTGCCAGATAAGCTGGACCCTCATATTAATCATAAATCAATTATGTTTATCCTTAGCCAAGAAAGTACTAAAATGTTCTTCCCTCATTTTGAAATCCAAACATATTCACAGTAATTATGGTGCCTTTCAGATGAATCATTGTCTCATACTGTACTATGGCTGATTCATTTTCTGCTTTATAGTATTTGAAATGATCATTTCACTGTGCTAGGATTTTGGAAGTTATTGAAGTAAATCCTTTTATTCACTAGACTTTCCTCTTTTTTTATCCCATCTTCAGTCTCTTTGTTCAAATTTTACACCAAAGTTTTCTGAAAGCTGTAGCAAGTAGAAGAACAAACTGTTAAATCCAAATCCGACTGAAGTCAGCAAAACCATACAATTGGATAGTGATGTCTCTCTCCACCACTTTTCCTTGATCTTGCCTTTCCCACCAGTCACAGAACACCCATTCCCTTCTTTTTATTTGTCCCTTTCATCCTTCTGAAAATACGGTCATGTTAATGTTACATGCTGAAACACTTTTAAAATACTGAAGTCTTTATTTTAGGTCATTATCCAATATGCACAAAAAAATATGAGTTATTTTCTAGGTGTTATATATACATCAGCATTTTTAAAGAGCCACATTGGAAGACAGGTGTCCACTGCCCTGGAGCCTCCTGTGTCATATTAGTGCATGCATATTAAGAAGGTGTCATGGAATTATCTCTGGTTCAGAACCTCTGGAATGCAGGGCTCACATCAGAATGAGTGGAAACAGGTGTACCCAGCACAAGGAGGGACATCTCACAGGGTCTGATGCTAACTGCCAACTCCCAGGTCGAATTTAAGGAGATGGAAAAGCAAGAACCTTTGTAGACACCATCATCACCATGAAAAAACATAATAATAAAAGAGGAGAACTTGCCATTACAGCTATTCATGATGATCACGCTAGTGAGAAACTCCTTTCCATGGCCACAGTCATAACCATATTCTAATTCAATATCCCAGACAGCTTTACTTGAGGGGGGAAGGGATCCTTTATATAATATAAAGATCTATTCCTTGTCTAGAAAACTAACAAAAGCTTTTTCTCTCTTTGCATTTCAAGTAGCAGGCTTTCGTTTTAAGGTATTAGGTATGAAATTACATCTTCGTAATGAGAGAAGACATCCGTTGATTGTTTACAATGTGCAGGATATTGTGTTATGAGCTTTACAGTCATAATCCTATGTGAACTTTAAAGCAACCCTGTAAGGTAAGTATTATCAACTCCTTGTTATAGATGAAGAGATAATACATCACTCAACTAGATACATCCCTACCTGGAACCCAGGCTATGGGACTCCAAAACCCGTGTTCTTAACACTACCTTAGTCTATATTACCTTTGCACTCATACATTGACTGCCCAGGTCCAGTTTTTGTCCCAAGTCTTTTCAATATTAAGAAAAGGAAAATGAAGTAACCTTAAGTTCATCAACTAATTAGCATACCATGATTTCTTTTCAGCTGTTAAATACTTATACTCTTTGCTCATTAGCTAGAATGTCTTACTGTAACCAGTTATTTTCGAAGCTCACAGAGTTGTTGTTTTTTTAATGAGTTCAAGTATGGAACAATCACAAATATTATCCAAAAGCGGAATTTGGTTTAAATGATTTGCAACCAGTTATCCACATATTTCAACTATTTTCTTTATCACCACCTTAAAAAAATGTAAAACCACCTGTATTTTTAAATTGTCTGAAGACAATTTCGCATTTTGGTAAAGTGGCTGGTTTTATAAGATACCACACAGCATAGCTCTGCATCAGAGCAGCTGACAACTCAAAATGGGCCCTTCAGCTGTCAACCCTTCCCCCATCCTTGGCTTCTGATATGGAGCTGCCCTGACATCTAGTGGCCATAGATTAGGGAAGCTATTCTTTTCTATCCATAAAATATATAAGATTTTTAATTTAAAAGCATAGTTACAATCCTACATAGCTAATGAAAGTTTAAGTTAATACAGTGTGTTACAGTTTACAATTCACCCTTACATGAATTACTGGTTTGTGGGACTTGAATGCAATGTCCTTCCTACATTACTTAAATATTTAAAACATGTATTATAAGTAAGTTAAACCAAAGCTATGGTTTATTTTGAGTCCACGAATGCCTCATAAGATTTGATTCTGTGTCTTCTCCTTCCACAAAAGTAACAGAACACTTCAGATTAAATAATAATGGTTAAATTAAAACACATTTTAAATGAGAGTCTATCAAATAAATTATATTGAAAAAATGGTTAACATACACGTCAATTCTCTATTCCTTTTTTTGCTGAGTTAATCTTGGGGGTTGGGTAGATTTTTGCTAAATTGAAGAAATATTTAATGCCATTAGAGGAGGGAATAAAATATTAGAAATTGGTTTTCAAAAGAAAACAACTGAAAATGAATGGGTTGTAGTCATTTTTAGCAGTTTATTTTTTATTTCAAAGGTCTGTTCTCTAATAATTAAGTTTTCTGTGATTTAAGCTAAAAAAAAAAAAAAAAAAAAAACAGTTCACAGAAATCACAATATGCCAATGACCAGGAAATAAAATATTTTAAGACTGATGCTTGAGTGGTTTAGTAAGGACTATGATCCGAGGAGCAGGAGTGAAGGACAGGAAGGCACAGGGGGCAAGAAAAGGAGAATAGGGAAGGAGGAAGAGCCAACACAAAGGTGCAATATGGAGTTGGCCACTGCTGGTTGCAACTGGTTGCTAGACCCATGGAAACTTCAGAGAAGACTTATCTCCTTATCTCTGAGAAGAATGTATCTCCAAAGCACCTGCTGGCAGGATGAAAAGGTGGAGCATCTATCTGTCAACTCATATCCCCCATTGGTCAAGGGCTGGCTCATGGGGCATAAACTCTCCCACACTTCCAGGTTGCTCATATGTGCTCAAGTATTCCAAGCTGCAGAAGGCTCCTATGAAGCAAGGTACTTCAGATACACCTACACAAAGTGGGTCAAAGTCTGTGCAGAACTGGTCTCTGCAACCATGACTGAAATGAAAGGTGAGACCAAGTGGACCTAGAGTGGTACACAAGAGATGTCTGATACATCTATATATGATCTCTATTTTACTCTAATAATAAATAACTCATGGAAATTCTGTTGATTGGGTCTTTTTATATTTTCACAAACATAAATGTATTAATTTAATTTTCACTCTGGACAAGGCAGAGCAGGAGCCAGCCTTATAAAGGGATCTTGAATCAGCAGTAAAATCCATTCTTTTTGATTGGCAATTACTTTAGCAGTGTTAAGCTAAATAATGCTCACAGTACGACTTGTTATGTGAAAATATTTTAATCTTGTAAAAAGGCAACATTGAAAATCAATTATCTCAATGTGAAATCCTGATATGGTGGGAATATCTTGGCTCCTGGGAAGAAAATCTGTTAAGCTTTCATAGGAGTCCCAAGAGCAGATGTTTTACAGAAAGAAGAGGAACATAAAAGAAAATGAGAGTGGGAAATGGAAGAAAATTAAAATCCTATCTCAAATCATGAAAAAAGTTTCCTGAAAGATAAATTTGCCTGCCAAAGGAAAACTGGAGGTTTTATTGTTTTGTCCCTATAATGCTCAAAATGTGATCACTTTATCTTCCTGAAAAAGTAAAGCTTTTGTGGATTTTTTCTTCATTACTGATAAATTCAAATCAAGATGGGTCAAAGACTTAAATGTAAAAAATTATATCATTAAGTTCCTCAAAGACAGCATAGGTGAATATTTTTTAAATAATTTTAGGGCAAAGAAGGCTTTTATTCTGCCAGAAATCTTAAAATAAAAGATGCATATATTTTACTACTTAATGGTAAAATTTTATATAATACAAAGAAAGGCAAAAAAAATTGCAGCATTTATGACAAGCAAGTAATTAATATCTCTAATATTAAAAGTGCTCTAGCAAATCAATAAATAAAAGATGATCATTTTAACAGAGTAGACCAAAGTACTTGAATATATAATTGAAGAAAGAAAAAAGGAAATATTAAATAACATGAAAGTATAAAAAAGCTAACATTTATTGAGAGTGAACTATTATTGAGAGTGCTGTAATTACTTTATGTGTATTGATTCATTTAATCCTCACAACAATCTTAGGATGCTAGTATTGTTATCATCACCATTTGCAGACAAGTAAACTGGGACTCTGAGAGGTTAAATAATGGGCACAAGGTCAAAGTGCTGTAGGTGATGAAGCCAGAATTTCAACTCAGTCAGAGTCCAGAGCCTGGGCCCTTAACCAAATGCATACCCTCATTATTATTCCAAAATGCAAATTCAAGCAATGATTTACCACTTCCCACATACCTGAACTGATATGGATTTTAAAGTGGGTATTCATAAATTGTTGGTGGGAATGTCAATCCTTGCAATCTTTCTGGAGTCTGTAACATGCATTGATGCAAAATGTCTTCTTTTTGTCCCAACCATCCCTTTTCTAATATCTCCCAAGTAGATAAAGAATCAAACATACGAAGATTCACAACAAAAATGTGCTTCAAATCATTGTTAATACTGGGAGGGGAAAGGAAATGCAAACAAGCACAATGGTCCTTAGTGGAATAGTTGGTTAAACAAGTTAAAATATATCCATACAATGGGCTAATATAAAACCTTAAAATTGGTGATAGAAACTTCTATTCTTCAGCAAGGAAAGGTGTACAGATCACTGAGTATAAATTCTAATTAAAAGAAGGGTATATACAATACTTCTCAACATTTTGCTGCCATAGTTCATAAGATATTTTACACTTTCCACAATTAAAAGTGGCTCATTGAATCAGTGATTCTCCACTGGGCAGGAGTGGGGCTGTGGGGGTGGAATATAGTCCACATTTGAGAATCACTGATGTATAGTATGAGAATATACATAATGATGTGTATGTTTGCAAAAAATATCTGAGTGGATCTCCACAAAAATTTTAACAATGATTAATTAGCCTGAATGATGGTGTTGAGAGCTATTTTTATATTTTCCTCTTTGTATTTTCTATTTTAATAGCTTGACTTTTCCATTCAATTGTATTTTACATATCAAATCAGGAATCAAAATAAAGCTATTTTCATCTTGAAAAAATATTAATTTTTTTAGGAGGTACTGGGGATTGAACCCAGGACCTCATACATAGGACCAAGTGCTCAACCACTGAGCTACATCTGCTCCCCAATTAGAGTTAGTTTTTTTTGTTTGTTTGTTTTTAGGAGGTAGCAGGGATCAAACCCAGGCCCTTGTATGTGGGAGGCTGGTGCTCAACCACTTGAGCTACATCCACTCCCCAATAATTTTGATATGTTATTCTTAAGCAGGAGAAGACAAATCTCTCTTTCCCAACAGGTTGTCCAAACTGGTAAACATCTTATTACCAGATTTCTCTTCTTTCATCTGCTGGCTTACTGCCGCACTTATGGTCCTTCAAATAAGGACCAATACATGTAAAATTAATGCTTCCTCTATGAATGACGACCTTAAATATTGACCTTAAATTCTAAAAATACAGAAGGAAGAACTGCTGACCTGCTTTGTGACTTTCAAAAAACCAACTTCTTCCTCTCACAAGAGACAGCTCCTCATATCCTTAAGCCTTTAGCAGATCCTGTTCCCTGGAGAAGAAGCAGAGTTACCAAGCTTCAGCAGCCAATGACTCTCTTTGCCTCTCTTACACATTAAGAAGTCAATAACTCCAACCAGAAGTAGATCATTGATTCCAACATGATCTTGACAGAATTATGTTTAATGTCAGCCCCCTCCATGCTAAACCTCTTAGAACTTTCTTAGGAGTGGCAGGGTAGATTCAAGCTAGGAAAACTCAATCAAGTCATCTTGTTCAGTAGCTCAGCTCTGTGGCTACTTAAAAAAAAAGTCTATTTTTCAAAATGAGAAATCCTGAGCCCTGAACCACCTACCTATTTCTACCTGACCTAATAGAGTCCTGTAAAGTTGCTAATGTGGGATTAGGAATTGGGAATCATGTACCATATAAAAAAGGACCACACTATAGGCAGCTCTAGTTCACACAGTCCATGAACCAAGTTCTTTCTGCCTTGTTACTCTGTTACCCCTATGGCATTTTCCTCCTCTGCATGGATGAAGCTGGGTTACCAGCACATCTTTTTTCTAGCTCATTAAAAATGTTTTAAGACCCAAGCTCAGAAGCATCACACAAGATTTTGTTCTTGAGATTTAAGACACATGGGCACTTAGCTCTAAGGAAGGACTGGTATATAAATGTAGGCATTAGTGTAGCTGGTCAGATGTAGTCTTTAATTTACCTTAGCTACAATTCTATTATTATGGGAAAAGGGGAGAAGACATTTTGGTAGACAGCTAGTAGACTCTATATATCATCTAATTGTCTTGTATCTTTACTTTTATTCACATGCCCATGACTGTACTCCCCCAAGAAGCTAAAAATTTGGAAAAGAGTATATTTCATATCTGTGTTTATGATTCCTACAACCTTTAGGATTTGTATGTAGAATATAATCCGTTTCACAGAGCAAGTTCAGGTTTTCCTCAGTAAACTGCTTTGTTATTCTCATAAAATTCCAAGTTAGGAAAAAACCGTCAGATATTAGGGTGATGTATCAAAACCAATGCCCAAAACAGATAAAATGCACCCTCACATAACAAAGCATAAACTTGGACATAAAATACATTACTCCAGTGTATGTAATAAGTTTCTTATTTTTGGTAATCAGCTTTTGCACATCTATGAAAATCTGTGGAAAACACTAATTAAAAACACAGATTCTCCAGGTAACTGGACATTTTTCCTGTAAAGAGATCCAATTCAAACAACATCTAATCGCACAGAATACCTCATTGAATAATTTCCAGTTCTGTCTGACATATAGCTGCTTTACTAAGTTCAAACACTGCATAGTTGATGTTTATTAAATTCACTCAAGTAAATTATGTGCACAAACTCCCTTAGAGATAAAAAGAAAGTATGTATAGACCTTCTAAGCAGGACTTTTGGGGGTACTGTGTTAAAGGCCACAAATGGGAATTTTAATACTTAAAATTTTCAAAATGTGGTTGAGTATATAACAATTCATTTTGGCTTAACCATTTTAAATTCCTGGACATAATTTTCTTAAAATATCATTAATTAAATTTACTGAGACAATTTCAAATTGTTGCTTAATATTCAGGAGTGCTTCCTCTTTTCAAACAATTAGTTTGGTGTCATGTAGATGTAATTTAAAAATTGTCTCCAACATTTAACAGTGTCTAGTGTACAGTCTTATTCTGTATTAAATTAATTTTTAATGAAACTATTCTAATCAACATGAACAAATAATTTTGAGATTAGAGACTATGTTTTCTAGAAAATATAAAAAATATGATAGTAAAAGAATGTTCTTCTTAAGACATAAGCAAAATACAAAGTATAAAAATTGAAAACTCTCCTTAGAAGAGAAGTAATTGAAATGTTTTAATATAATAGAGTTTGCTCCACCTAGCATTGCATGTAAGATTACAAAAAATTTAGACTTTTTTTTTTTTTTTGGTGAGATATATTCCTGAAAGGTGTTTCCACACACCAAAAGAAATGTACAAGTCCGGTGATTTACATGTACCTCTACTCATCCACATAAAAAAGGCCAGCAGCGAAGCAAGCTTGAAATATCCTGTCCCAGCAAAAACCCTGATCTTCAATTTAAGGAGAGAAGAAGCAGACTCAAAGATGGTTGTTAAGGAATTCTGGCAGAATCTCTTCAGAGAGAGAAGTTAATAGGTATAATAAATGACCTGGGGCACTGGTAGGAACAATTTATATAAATAAACTTAAGAAGAAGTTATACAAAAATCTTGGGCCCAAACAAATGTGGACCTGTAAGTTATAAATGCAAACTCAAAGGTTGGCACGGGCCATTAAAAGCTGTTTGACCTGCCACTCCTCTTTCTTTTGTCAGAGTTATAGGAGTACCCTCTTAAGCTGTCACTTTTACAAATGTAAGCAAAATAATTTTATAAAGAGATATTTTGCCTTATTAAACACTGCTCTAGTACATATTCCAGATCTCCCTCTTAGCTTGAAGGAAAAGTGAATGAATATTGGAGCAGTAGGTTTATATTAGGGATTTTATTTAAATGATCATCACCATGGGCTCTTAAATCACCTAATGATTCATTTGCTTTGCAAACCTAAAACAGAACTTTTTAAGATAAACTTAAACTCACTACAAATCATAAAATTATTTCCATATAAAGTCTGTTTATTAAATGTGCTAAACTGTTATATGGTCCCTTTAAATTTATGGAAAGGCAAAGAATTGTCTGGCAGGAATACCTGTAAAAGCAACATATATCATTAAAAAAAAAAAACTTTCATACTATAAAAATGGAGAGTATACAAGGAATATCTGAAAAATCCAAGGCTGGGAATTGAATTACTAAGTCTAGCATGAGCCAAGATGATCTCATTTTATGTGGAGACATCCTTAAAGCAGATTCCAGCTCTAAACTTTATCTATTAGACTTTCATTATTTTGGCTAATTCTAAGGGGAGGCATTTCAGACTTCTTCATCTCCTGATTACAAGTAATTTAATGACTGATTGGGGTTCAACAACACATAGCCTTTTTCCCATTTTTGGATGCAAACAAATTCCCGAAAAAGATATGGTTACAAATTGCCATAGCTCCTAGCATAAGATCATAAGGTTAAAGTTCAAACATCTCTGAAATATACCTGTTAATTGTAGAGATTTTCAGCTGCAGACATAACCTGAAAGGGAGGCCAGTTTAGCTTTGTAACACCTTGCAACTGGCACATTAAGCCATCAGGCAAATTATTAACAACAAATGCCCTTTACTGTCAAACAACAAAGATTCCCTGAAGTAAAGTTGCTCTGTTGCATCAACAGCCAGACATTTTTCTTTTTTCCTATGACAAGCTCAGTAGGAATTAACAACAGCAGAAACTCTGTGAAGCATCAGAGCTCTGAGGGTACTGAAATCTGACAGATTCTAGAAAGGCTGTTTTCTGAATGAGTAGCTGTAAACTCTATTAACCTTTTAGTTACTGTACAGATAAGTCATATATATTTCTCTGAAAATTCACTGTGTGTGTCAAAGGGGTATCAGTTTCAAATAAAATATTATTTCACAAGATTTTGTGACAAGACTTTAACCTGTGAGCCTAGCAGGACTGGACACTGATTTTCTTTCCACATATTCACAATCCCAGATGAAAGTGAAACCTCCTACTACTCACCAAGGCAAACACTTGTGAACAAATGCAACAAAGAGAGAGCATGCAGTTTAGGCATATGGAATTTTTCTTATAAATATATATGCCAGTTTAAGTGATTGTTTTAATTGCACCAAGGAACATTATATTTTTCTGACTACATCATGAGGTTGTGAGGAAAATTAAGGAATTATAAAGCCTTTAAAGAATCCTTAGCTCTTTGGATACAAAAACCACCTAACACATGATATATCTAAACTATCTTCCATTTGTGTCACACAAGTTTCAAAAGAGATAAAGACAGAATTATACATGACCTTCTTGATGTAATGACTAGATTCTTCATTGCTGATGTGGAACAAAGAGAAATTTATTTGTAACCAGCTTCCATTGTATATTATGGAACCTGAGATCTAAGTGTTACCCTGAATAAAACTGATCTTGGAAGTGGTTGTGCTTTTTCCCATTGCTATCATTTTTTGGCAAGTATGGCATGATTCTACCAAGTAAAATGTATATATTTAAAAGAAGTAATGTAAGAAAAATGATGAGCTATGTAGTTTGCATTTTGCAAACACAATCCATTTGACATATATGCACTATCTCATCAAGATCCCAAAAGAAGAATAAAGTGGAATTTTAAACTTATCTATGACACACTTTCACTTTCTTTCTCATTTAATCATCAGAGATAATCATTTGGTATAGATATTAATATGTCCATTGCCCAATAAGTTGACTGAAACATAGATGTTGAGTAATTTTCCCAAGGTTATAAAGCTAGTAATTGATGGAGTCTGATTTTTGAACCCAGGATTTGAGATGCCAAATCCAAAATTCTTTCTACTATACCATGTTGTACACAACACTCAATATTCTTTCAACTCAGGGACAATACTGAAAAATAGCTTACTATATGACTCAACATAAAACTTTGGGGTACCTATGTGAATTTCTAACTTAAGAGGTTCATTGAGAGATGAGGAAGCAGCCAAGAAAGCAGCAGTAAATCTCAAGAGAAAACATCCCAGAGCCATTAATTTTAGCCTTGGCAAAGGCGTATTGACTTTTGGTTTAGTTTCCCTTTTCTGGATTTCATTAAAAGATGATGCATGTGTAAATCAAAAAATAAAAGAAGAATGCAATTTGGTAAAAAATACATGTATGCGCAATATGCTTTAACAAATTATTTCTGACGTGTTTTATATAAATTATGCAATTTCTATTTTAAGTTCATTGGGGATGTTAGCGATTCAAAGGAATACTTTGGTGTATTTTTGTAAGCAAATATTGATCTTTAACATATCTGTTCTGTAGACAATATAGTATGATGCTAAATGCAGGGGCTTTAGTGCCACACTGCTGAGGATTTAATTTCAACTCCTTCCTTTACCAGCTATGTGACCTTGAGCAAGTTACTTAACCTTTCTGCATCTCTGTATCCTCACTTGTAAAATAAAGGGCTGATAAAAATAGTATCTATCTCAAGCATTACTGTGAGAGTTAAAATGAATAAATACATATAAAGTGCATGCAACAATAAGTAGTGGCACATAGTAAGTACGAAACATACAAGCTAAGCATATTATTATCACATTGCTTAAACCAATGCACATCTATGCTACAAATTACTGCCCCTTTGGGATCTGACTAAACATTAAGGATGATGAAGATGATGAAGATAATGATGCAAAATTATCATCATATTAGTGCCATTATTGACAACTATAGTATACAGTGTTTTGGTTAAGTCCATTTTTCCAATACATGGGACTAAGGCATTGGGTAATAAATAAGTAGGGCTATGGGCTGAAATCATAAATATGTAGAAATTATATACTTAATAAGGTAGAGATATATCAAGAATAGGTGAAGCATACACACAAAAAATGACAATGATATTAAAACAAACCTGACCATGAAAATAAAGGGACACTGAAGAGACACTGAAGCATCTCTGTGCATAAACCTATATGCCTGACTTAAGCACACCAAGAAGGTCTTGTTGACTCCTTAAAAATAGTTTCCACCAGATGCCAAAAAGTCCGAAATTCTACTATTAAAAGACTCATCTTACTAAATAAATTTTCCTCAATTCCCTTTTTTAAAAACATAATTGCACCAACAAGGAGTTAGTCACACATATATTAATTCATAGTAAGGTATTAGTGACTGATCAGATTCTCTTTTCTAGGAAAATGGAAGAGTGTGGGACAGAAGAGTTCTATCTTAGTACTCTGCATGGGCAAGAGGCAAGAAAGGGTGGGCACTGAAAAGAATGAACTAATGGAGGGTCCCTTAAATGAGTACGGAATCTGCCCTAGCTTGATTTTCCTCATTTCTTATCCTTTAGACGAAGGTTGGCAAACTTCTTTATAAAGGGCTAGAATATGAAATATTTGAAGCTTTGCAGGCCATACAGTCTTTGTCACAACTACTGAACTATGCCACTAATGAACTCTGAACTTACAGCATGAAAGCAGCCATAGATAATACTCAAACAATTGGGAAAAGAATAGCTATATCCCAATAAAGCTTTATTTACAAATACAGGCTGTGGGCCAAATTTGGCCCACAAGTTATAGTCTGCTGACCCCTTCTCTAGACCAGTAAGCACCCTAAATTTCTGATAAAACCCCCACCATATTGCCACATATAAAATTTAGTGATAAAACAGGAAAAAGTGTCACTGTAAGGAGAGTGAAAAGAGCATGTATTAAAATGTTTAAACCTTTAATTCAAGTGAGATGCAGAGTAAACCAAAAGCTCTGTTAAACGTCTATAAACTCTGTAACAGAAAGATTCCATAGGCCCCAGCTTGTCTCCCACGGATGTTCTGGCATTTGTGAAAGCTCTTCTCTCTCAGTGTTTTCCTTTTCTGAACACTGAACACAGACATTTCCCCATTTCAACAGATAAGCAAACAAACTTAAAAAATGTTAAGGAACCCAAACTCAGGCTGGAAATGGCA
Organism: Cabassous unicinctus; assembly: GCA_029593785.1. Lineage (NCBI taxonomy): Eukaryota > Metazoa > Chordata > Mammalia > Cingulata > Chlamyphoridae > Cabassous > Cabassous unicinctus. The sequence continues at coordinate 21,422 of JAQZBX010013643.1, forward strand.
AAACCTAGATTGAAATTCACATTGGTCTGACTCCAAAGTCCATGCTGAAAACAGAATTTTCAATTATTCCCACCAATGGAATAAATGTTAGTCACTAGAGCCCATAGGTAAAATTGATAGTACAAGCACCTACCATGAGTGAATCAGGGTTACTGTAGCAGGGTTTTCTCTTTGGAGGTTCTTGATAAACACTTCTATAATAGTATCAGGATTACCTTCAGGTCTTTCAAAAAAATGTAGGATATATACTCAGTCAGTATTTTTGTTAGTCTAATTATTTAGAAATTTTTCTTATTTTGGAAATGCCCAAGCATAAGTTGAAAATCTTTTTTTAGAGTAAGATAAGCCATATATTAATAAAGATGTGTCTTAAAGCAGGAAAGAAAAAAATCTATTTAGATTTTGCTGAACACCAGGGGGAAATACAATAAAGAAATCCAATTCAAAATGTTCATTAGTCTCTTACTAAAACAGCAATAAACATATACACAAGTTAAATGTTTGGGAGATTTCATAATGTAAATTTTTAAATAATAATCAGGAGCAGCAGAAGGGGTTTCAAATAAAAGAACTGCTTCTTACAAAAGAGCCACTGGTGATAATTCACACAGTGAAACACATGTCATTACAATGCACATTGTATTTGTAAGGGATTAGTTGGTCATATCCTGATAATAAATACACTGCACCTCAGATTTGCCCTAGGCTGATAAGATTATATTATGACATTGATTTCTGTATCTGTCACCATTTTGTAAACTTAAAATGAATTGCTGACCTCATATAGACTTTTTCAGATCTCTGAGTAGGACTACTGTAGCCAAAGATCACAAAAAGGATCATCACAAAAAGGTTGCTCTGTATTATTACTAATTAAATAAATTCTGAAAAACAATTTCAATTTTATATCATATCTCTTTTGATATTCAGATAGTTTCTAATGACTAAATTAAGCACATTCTCCACACAAGGCCTTTAAAGCATGATTGCAGGAATCCGGTAATGACAGACTAAGGCATTTGGAACAACACTCTATTTGAAAAGATGAATACAAAAAAAAAAAATTCTCCAAGGCATTGCAAGGCCAAAAAATAGTGAAGAATTACCTGGTAGGGATCTAGGGAGGATAGGGGACCAAGGAGATGAGCCTGGTATTTGACGCTACTTATCCCCTGGGTTATTTCATGATTCCAGAAGGGCAGCTGAGAGGCCGCGAAGCTGAGCAGTGCTTTGAGAGTCTTGTGAACCAAGAAGGAAAGGGGTTAGAGTCCAGGAGAGCTAGCTAGCTTTCTTGTGGTTACTGCTTACATCACATGTTTGAATTTAAACCCGAATAGATTAGTACTTATAGTAAGTGGGACACAGACTAAATCCTCCAATTAAAAGAAAAAGATTCACAGATTGATTTTTTTTTAAATTTTGTGTTACCGAAAGCTGAAAGTAAACAAATGACAAATGTTACACCAGGCAAATCTATCCCCAAAATATAACTATATTACTAAGAGACAGTAAATTTGAAGGCAAAAAACATTATTATAGATAAAACAGCACAATTTCATAACAACAAAAGTTCAAATTACCAGGAAAATACAATAATCCTAAATTTATACACATCTTTATAGCATAGCCTCATAATATATAAAACATAAATTGATGGTACTACAAAGAGAAATAGACAAATCCATAATCATAATGGAAGATTAACGTACCTCTTTCAGTAAATAACAGACAAAATATCAGTAAGAATTTACATAGTTTGAAAACCATAATTAACAAACATGACCTAACTGACAAATACAGAACACTATACTCAACAAATGCAGAACACACATTCTTTTCAAGCACATACAAATCATTTATAAAAATTGATCCTCTTCTGGGCTATAAAGCAAGTTTTAATAAATTTTGGAGGACTGAAATTTATCGTATGTTCTCTGACCACAAAGCAATTAAGGTAAAAATAATTTTTTAAAGAATTTAGAAAATTCCCCTATGCTAGAAATTAATCAGTATACCCAAAATGTTTTATAGATTCATTGAGATCCCAATAAAAATCCTAGCAGATTTTTGCTTTGTTTTGTTTTATACGATTTGACAGGATGACTCTAAATTTATATGGAGATAATGAGGGCCAAAATTATTCCCACATCAAGATTTATATAAAACAACAATATTTAAAACAACGTGGTTTTGGCACTAGGATGGGTAAATAGAACTGTGGAACAGAAGAGAGAGCCAAGAAACACTCACTCATATATGGACAGTTGATGTAACAAAGATAGCACTGCAAAACAGCAAGGAAAGAATGATCTTTTCAAGTACTGGTTCTGAGAAGGTGGATGCCAATTTAGAGAAAAATATGAAAATAGTCCTTTACCTCATACTGTATATAAAAAGTTGAAAAGCAAATTATAAAGCTTCTAAAATATAATATAGAGATCTTTATGACTATGAAGTAGTGAAAGACTTTTAAATTGAACTGTAAAAGCCCTAATCATTAAAGAAAGAGTTCAACTACATTGAAGTTTTAAACTTGTGTTTTTCACAGGAAACCATGAAGAGACTGAAAAGCCCCTCAAAATGGGGATGATAACTATAATACATAATACCAGCTACAGACCCAGATCCAGAAAAAAATCAATGAGAAAAACTTAATCCAACAGAAGTATAGGCAGGAGACAAGCAAGTACTTCACAAGGAGGATATATAAATGGCCAATAATATGAAAGATGCTCAACATCATAAGTAACAAGGGGAATAAAAATTAATGCCATCATGAGATGCCACAACAACTCATCAGAATGTCCAGAATGAAAAAATCTGATAATACCAGTATTTGAAAATATGTAGAAAAGTGGGAACTCTGATGCTGATAGAAGGAGTTAAAAACAAGTAGAGGCAATATAGAAAACTGTTTAGAATTACCTTTTAAAGTTGGATATATGCATACCCTATGATCCACCATTTCCACTCCTAAGTATATAACCTACGATAATGCACATCCATGTGTCCTGAAAAGCATGTGGATAAATGTTCATGGCAACATCATTCAATATATCAAAAAACTGGAAACAACACAAATGTCAATCACTGGAAAAATGATCAGTTATGGTATAGTCACACAACGGAATTCTATACAATAATAAAATAAATGAGCTACACTCACACAACAACATGGGCAAATCTTACAAACTAAACTATTGAGAAAAAGAAAGAAGATAGCAAAGAATTTATATAAATTTAGTTTACATAATTTTTTTAAAAAGACAAAACTAAACTATAGGTATATAGACATGTACTTGAGTATAAATATAAGGAAAAGCAAAGAAATCATTACATTAGTCATGATATTAATTAACTAGGAGAGATAACAGAGGTAATAATTGGGAGGGGTGTGGAAAAGGAGTCTGGAAAGGTGACTACCATTTTTTTTACCTCAGTGGGTTACATGGGTGTTCACTTTGCAATAAATCATTAAACTATATTTTTGTTTTGTGTACTATCCTATATGTGTGTCATATTTCACAATTAGAAAGTTTTTTTATGACTTTCTATATTAGAACTAAAATTAAAATTATTATTTTGATAGCTATTTGAGGTTGCAATGGTGTGCTTGAAAATGAGTACAAAGTATCGATATGACAGGGTTAGCTTTGGGTAAGCTTCACCAACAATTGAGACAAGATCAATTAATAGCATTAATAATAACTATAATAATGATGACTAAGACATATAGAACTTACTAGGTGCCAGGCACTATGCCAAGATAGATAGATAGATATGCACACACCTATACTCATTTAATCTTCACAAGTTGTATAAAACATATGGAACAGAAATACATGAATACATATCTTCTCTTCTAATCTGAATCACAAGAATATTTTTTTGGGAAGAAATACAAAGCACAAGAAAACAGCTTAGAATATAATAGCCAGCACTACTCCCAGGGGCGCAACCTTTCCAAAAGTCATGGGTCACAACAAACAAACAAAAGCACTTGTCAAGGAGTTTATGCCAATAAGTCAAGAAGAGATTAGAAATTTTTAAAGAGATCAAGTGTCTGTCCATCAGCAAAGGGTGGAACCAATTAGGAAGCATTGTAAACAAATGAGTGAATTTAGCAGAAGTTTTTTTAAAAATCAAGATTATCTCATGACTCTGCCTAATTTTTTGACATCTTTTCTCCAGCTTTAGAAAATTTTTTAATATTTAGATGTGGGATTTAATTTTTTTCTTAATTTTTAAAATCACAATATATTGTTGAAATAACTTTTCTATATCAGCTAATATCCCAAATAAAATTAAGCTGGTTTTACATAAGGCAATAATAAGGTACAGCCATCAAACTTTCTATGTTTGGAAGACTGTGTTCAAACAACTAGGACACCATAATAGATGTAAACACTTTGGCATCTTTGAGTTGTGAGGAAACCATCTTAATTCTTTTTTTTATTCTGAGAATTAAAAACTCACTGAAAATTGTGTTTTAATTTGTGCAACTTAAAAATCCAGACTACAATTTAGTATAATAAAGTAAGTTTCCTTAGATGCATAAAATGGTATGGACGACTAACTTAGAGTTAGTTGAATATTTCACTTTTCAATATTTGTTTGGATTTGGTGAAGACACATTGCTTGTTTGAACTCTGTAGATTTTTCAATATATACAATAACCACACATGTAGAGAGCCATTCCTTCTATAAGTTTTGATTAAAAAGATCAGTCAACACATGAAAAGATTGTTCTTCTATCTTTGACTAAAAATTAATTAGAAAACAAATTTGCTACAAATAAATTTATTGAAAAGTTAAAAAATTAAAATTATTAAGCTGTGGTGATGAAAATACACAAGATAAAGTCACTTTACCAATATCTGTGTTCTTAGTGAAGTAAGTCATTTATATTAGGGAATACTAATTTTCTTTCTTTTTCTTTCACTAATAGTGAAAAAAAAATTTCACAACAGAAACATTACAGTGATGTGGAAAAAATCATTTTTAATGTCAAAGATGTATTGAAATGTATCTCTTTCACAATCAAGATACTGTGTGGTAGGATCTAAACTTTTAATTAGTTGATAGACTTAATTTAAATAGGAACCTTTTAGAAGATATCTTGAGTATACATTAATCAATTCAGCACTGAGTTATCTTTTGTAAATTCTGTCATATATTTTTAATTAAACTTTGTATTTTGAGACAATTGAAGATTTGCATGCAGTTGTAAGAAGTAACACAAAGATAAAATAAAAATAAAAATAAATAAAAAAGAAAAAGAAAAAAAAAAAAGAATACAGAAAGGTCCCATGCCCAGTTTCCCCCAATGGTAACATCTTGTAAAAAACTATTGTACAATATCACAACCAAGATACTGATATCAATTCAGTCAAGGTATAAAACATTTCTGACACCACAATGATCCCTCATATTGCCCTTTTATAGACACACCCACTTCCCCTCTCCCCTTCCTCCATCCTAAACCGCTGGCAACCACTAACCTGTTCTTCATTGTCATTTCAAGAATGTCTTATAAATGGAATCATATTGTATGTAGTATTTTTTTATTACCTTTTTTCAACTCAGCATAATTCTCTGACAAATTCAACCAAGTTGTTGTGTGTTATCAGTACTTTGTTCCTTACTCAGTAGTATTGCATGGTATGGTGTACCAGAGTTTGTTTAACCATTCACACCTTGAAGGACATCTCGGATATTATCAGTTCTGGACTATTTCAAATAAAGCTGCTATAAACACTTGTGTCAAGGTTTTTGTGTGAACATAAGTTTTTATTTCTCTGGGATAAATGTCCAGGAGTATAATCAATTATAGTTACATGTTTAATTTTGGAAGAAACTGACAAACTATTTTCCAGAGTGGCTGTACCATTTTACATTCCCATAATGATGCATGATGTATGAGAGAGCCAGTTTCTTCACATCCTTGATAGCTTTTGGTGGAACCTACTGTATATTTTTAATATCAGCATAATTCTCGGACTCAAATATTCAGAAAATATATTTGAATACATAATTTCATTTCCTATGAAATCAAGTGTTCAATTTTGTCAGGGCTACCCTAACAAATACCACAGACTAAATGGCTTAAACAACAGGAATTTATTGCCTCACAGTTTTGGGGTTCAAAAGTCCAAAATCAAGGTGTCTGCAAGATCATGCTTTCTCTGAAGTTTGTAGCATTCTGGTGGTGGCTTGCCAACAATCCCTAAGTCAATCTCTGTTTCTGTCACATGGCAATCTGTTCTTTTGTCTCTAATTCATTATGTCCAAATTTTCTCTGCTTATACGGACTCCAACCATATTGGATTAAAGTTCACCCTCATTCAGTTTGGCCTTGTCTTAACTCAGAAGATCTTTGAAGATCTTTATAAATGAATACACATCCACAGGACCAAGGGTTAGGACTTGTGTATGTTTTCTGGGAGACATGATTCAATCTATAAAAGCCAGCTACAAAAAATTAACAATAAAAACTTAAACCAATAAAATTGAAACCAATAAACTAGGTGAGAACTATATATCTTATATTTACTTCACATGGTTCCTAATAAAATTTTTACAAGTCAATGACTTCCCCTCCATAAAAAAAGCTCTTAACAAGCTCATCTTCACCAATCACATTAAATTTACAACTTTACTTATATTATATTTTCATACTTATCTTTTTATAAAAATATTTTATACTTATATTTTATATTATATTACTTATGTTATATTTTTATAAAAATATAACATAAGTAAAGCTGTAAACTTAATGTGATTGGTGATTGGTCACAATATATGTATGATCACAATGTGGCCAAAAGAAATCAAACATCAGCATAAACAAATGTCTAAAAACAGGGTGATATCACATGCATTCACTTTGTTTTCTTTCATTTCCTTTCTTTTCTTTCTTTTTCTTTATTTCCCTTTTTGCAAGTTTATTTCCCTTTTGCTCCAGATTATTCATCTAAGCCAGTTGGTACCTCTCAAACACAAGTGTCCATAGAAGTGTTGCTAATCATTTGAAAAGACTCAGAAAAAAAATGTTTTGATACATCTAGACTCAACTCACTACCTTAATAAATCCATGGGATTATATGCCTATTCAGTTATTTAGGGAGTTAAACCCGGGTTTAGTTATAATAAAAGCTTGCTAAAATGTCTTTTGTCCTCTTACTGGAATACACATTCTCACATGCAAAACAGAGAAGCAGGAAGCAATCACAGGAAGAAAAAAAGATAGCAATACAAACTGAGAATAACCAGAACATGTTCTCTTGTGTTTTGAGTTAGCCTCTGCTTTCCATACCTTGAGGAGCATCAAATTAAAAGAATGTGACTCGAGACCACAAAAAAAAGTAACCACATAGATTTACAGGCATGCACATAAGTCCATATAGTTGCATAGCTCCAGGCAGAAGGTTTATGTTCATTAAAGAGTGGAAAATTTTCAAGTTCTTCCAGAAGCACCATCTGTTTCTACTGGCTGATCTCAGTTTGAATTATTTATTACAATAATTTCAGATTTATCAGGTTAACCTTTGGATTGCCTCCTGAAAATATCGAATATCTAGAATTTTTTATTAATATAGTAGAATACAAGAATTGATTTTATCATTAAAAAAAAAACTTTAAGGTATTTATCATATCAGCACAGTGACAGAAAATAATTATATTATCACGTTTAATCAGTTTGATCTCTACAGATATATACAGGGCCCACAAGATGGCGCTAAAGTAACTAAAATTTTTAAGGAATTTATGGTGCAAATTTCAAAAGAACTTCTAAAAAATATTAAGATTTCCCACCACAGTTATCACAGGATATCTGTCTTATCAGTCTGTTAATGAAAGATGGAAAAAAACAGAGTTCCAAAAATCAAAGCCAGGAATTTAAAAGCTGACAAACCTCTTTCTATGAATCCTTATGATCTGGTAAGTCTCAGTATCTTAAGAAAAATATGAGTGACTTCTTACAAAGTTAAAGATAAACTGCATGCTACGAAAGGATTGAAGGTAGAAATATTGGAAAAATAAATTTCCAAAACACAGCAAAGTTTTCCATAATGCTAGTTACATTTATCTAGATGAAAGTTATTTTTAAGAAATGTGGGGAAAAAGCTATGAAAATACAATTTGCAATTAAAAAAATAAATTCTTTTGATCAGAATCCCTATTTTATTCACATTTTCCAGAACTCCACTTATACCTTCTTGGGTTTTGTAAACCATGACAACAAACCTTCAGTGAAAAATAGACAAATTTAGACAAATGGGCTAAAACTTGTCAATTTCTAATTTGTTAAAATAAATTACAATATCGAGTGTCTGCAGGCCATTAAAAAATGGCCCATCAAAATCAACTGTATTTTCTCAAGCTTTGGTTTCAGGGCAGCTCTTAAATGGCTGATGGCATTAAAAAGTATTGGTTGGCGCAGGGCTGAAGTTTCTTCTAAACGAAGATATCAGCTCTTATTTCTCTATTTCTTATATTTTGTCAGAGCCGTATATTTTGGCTTAAGCTCTTCTCCCACTAAAACCTAATACTTTTAAGAAGAAGAAAAGACATTAGAAAATTTAAGACTAGGAAAACCATAGGAGCAATTATTTCCCATTTTTCTTTGTTTGAAAGTGTACCTTTAGTTAGTATTAGACATTTGTAATAGTATGGATAAATTTTAAGTTCATTAGTACAAAGTTACACATGAAAAAATAAAATGGAGTTCTTGGGGCTTTTGAAAGCATAAAAAAAGCAACCTAGAAGAAAAGCTTAAGTCCCACAAGATCAATTTTTTTTCCTAATGGGAAACATTTCAGAGTATGAGTCATGTGTAACATAGCTAGGAGTTTTAAATCTTTAAATCTTAATCCCTTAAATCTTTATGGAGGCGAGCCTTTAAATGGAAAGCATTCCGTACCTAACTCCTAAATGGCCTCTTTCAGATTAAAGTATAGCATCAATTATGTATGGCCATATTGAAATTCAGTATCACAGAGCAAAATTTTCAGAATTCATTTTTTAATTGTCAAATTAAATAGTCAATGGAGAGGAAAACATATCTCCCTCTCTGGGTCCACCTTCAGTCTGGTGGCTGTTTAGTAATATTCATGGTCATGGGGAAGAGGAATACTGCAGTACAGGCTCTCCAACTTTATTTCTTTGATCAATAAACGCTACTGAATCCCTAGAAGGTAGGTCTAAAATGCAGTAGACATAAGACTCTGACTGCCCATCTGCTATGCTCAAACAAGAACTGTTTGCTGAGCATTGTCTGAATATTCTGGGTAACACCAAAGAGGCAAGAGATCTTTTGTTTCAGTTTGCTAAAAGCTTCTGGGAGCAGTATACCAGAAATGGGTGGCTTTTATAATGAGAACTTATTAGGTTAAAAAGCTTATAGTTCTGAGGCCATGGAATTGTCCAAATCAAGGCATCAAGATATGCTGTCTCACCAAGTTGCAGCTGTGGGCAATCAGGCACACGGCAGGGCATAATGGCACCTCTACCAGTCTCTGCCTTCTCCAGGCTTAATTTCTCTCTGAGCTCAGTTGTGGGAGATCAGACATATGGCTCATCTTTCCCCTCTCTTCCGGGCCTCGTCTCTGTCAGCTTCTCTGGGGTCTCTTTCTGTGTCTCTGTGCGCCACTGATTCCAGCCTTGGACCATCAGGACATCTCTCTAAGCCTCTCGGGGTTTCTCTGTCTCTGTAGCTTTTTTCTGTGTGTCTGCAGCTTTTTAGTCCTCCATTTATAGAGGACTCCAGGAAGAGAATTAAGATCCACCCTGGATCCTGCAATCTAATCAAAAGCCCTTAACTGAAGCGATCTAATCAAAAGTGATCTAATCAAAAAGTCCCTTAACAGAATCTAATCAAAAGATCCCATCTACAATGGGTTTAAAGGCACAGGAATGGGTTCGTTAAGAAAAGGATTTTCTGGGGTCCACAAATGACTCAAACCAGCCTACCTTTATAAGGTCCTTCTACTCGTTTCCATCTTTCTAGCTAAACAAGAAAAACAAAGTACACAAAACATTAGAAAACAGTGAGTGTTAACCTCTCTGACACTGACTCTAAAATATAACAGATGCTTTAAAAGGTGATGACTTGTTTAGGCAGCAGTATGTCTAAGAGACAATATAGCATCTACCCTCCTTACTCTATTGAAGCTGAACTCTTCAGAATCTAACATGACTTCTTAACTGAAAGTTCAAATACTTTTCTAAAATCACATCATGCTTGACCTTTTTTTTTTTTACCAGGAAGTCCCGGGGATCGAATCTGGGTCCTCCCATATGGTAGACGGCTGCCCAACCACTTGAGCCACATTTGCTTCCCCTTGACCTTTCATTATGTCATTCTTTCTCCATCCTCCCACACCTCATATCCACCCAGATGCCAAATCCTGTAGCTATCACCACAACATCTCTCACATCCATCTCTTCTTTTCCATTCACACCATCTGTATCAGAGTTCCCCCCAAAATAGATGCACACTTAAAGGGTTAGCTGAAGGGATTGAAATGAAGGGACTCTTTACACAGGTTTAAGAGCTGGTAAAGCATTCAGGGACCTAACAATACTGAAAGCCATTATTACCTCTATGCCTGAAGGAACAAGATAAGAGAGTTGTGTTACTTAAACCATGAGATAACTGGACTTCTGAGAGAAGGGACACCAGATAGGAGCTGTGGCTGCAAGAAGAAGGAAGGCAGCCACTGTCTAAACCATAGTCCAGAGGTGTAGGGAGTGTGCAATAAAGAATAAATACTCCCCACTTCTTTCTCCTCCTATCTCCAATCTCCTGCTTGTGTCTCCAATTGGCTCAGCCCAATGGTAAGTCAGAGGGCAAAAGAGCCCTAGTTATATTGTCCATAAAGCTTAGAGTTGCAGAGAATAAATCAGCAGGTGCAACAGAGAAAAACCAGCACACTTTATTCAGAAAGCTCAAAGCCCCAGGGTTCATCACCTAGACCAATGCAAATACCTGACAATTCTTTGTCTTCTACAGGCAGACCTCCTACGGAACTATGTATTGGTTGCATGAATACTGGTTGAATCTTTTTTTAATTCAAGTCACACGTCAGAAAGGTGTTACACTATCTCCCAATCACTCTTTATCTCTACCTGTTCTACTGTTTTCTTAGCACTTATATCTCCCTAAAATTACCATATTTACATTTATGTGCATCTGCTTATTGTCTACTTCCCCCAAATAAAATGTAAGCTCCATGACAGCAGTGAACTATGCCTAGTAGATAGTAGGCACATAGTTATTAAATGAATACATGAATGCACATGAATGTTACCTTTATGCTAATTGGTGTGAATCAATTGATGAATTAGCTTGATGAATCAGCCACAGAATCTGAACTCAAGGAAGTTAGAAATTAATTCATCATTTTAATGCCCAACATCCAAATCTCCTTCCTCTTTCAGAGCAATTCCCCAAGATATATATTATTAGCAAGATACAAAGCACTCATCTTTTTTAGAAGAGTAAAAGGGGAGAATCATCTATTTCTCTGTCTCACAGAAGAGATATGAGGACATGGACATATGTTCTATGTTCAGCCAATCAAATGTTTCCACTTGGAACCTTGAGGGAGTAACAAACAGAAGTATATTCCAATCAAAATGGCTTCTTGTCTCAAGAATCATCAATAATGACTTACTGCTTGTTAAGTACAAACTACTTGGGCTGATATTCAAGGCTCTCCAGTGTCTTCTTTCCTAGCATTAGATTAATTAAGAGCAGTAATTTGAGTTCACCATCAGGTTTGTCCAACAAAAAAGCCATGTTCTGCTCATATATTCCATTGTCTTTTTTGACAAATATTATCTATTACCTCTATTGAGTGAATCAGTCAAAAGTAAATCAGCCATTACATGGCAGTAATAAGTGTTCAAAGAGCAGGATCTATCAACCTACACTGAAGTTTTCAGAAAATGGATGAATTGATGGATGGATGGATGGATGGATGGATGGATGGATGGAGAGATAAAAAAACAAAATAGAAAATTTTCTGGTTTGGTATTGAAAATTATACCAATTTTTCTGAACTTAGTTTCCAGCATATAAACACTGGTAAAACATGAGAACTATTTCAGTTTACAATTCCTGTAATTCATCTCAAGGCAACAGGAAACCATGTAATGGCCCCAAGTGTAAGGATAGTTAAAGCAGCCTAATGAAGGGTGAATAAAGCACATGTCAGCAGCCCATAATATACCTACAGCGGTAATTAACAATATCGGTTTGTAACACTCCAGGAATTCTCCACTTGCCTTACAGGGTGCCATGAAATTATCACACACACAAAACATTAACATCCATAATTGTTTAAAAATTGTCTTATTGTGGTTAAGTTGAAGAGTTTCTTTATACATTATGGATAGAAAAACTTTATCAGAAATGGAGTTTCATATATATATATATACATATATATATATATTCTCTGACACACACACACACATATATATATATGTCTTAAGACTCTGTAAAAGAACTCAGAGAATACAGCCAAACAAGTAATAAAATATTATAACTCCCTTTTCACAAAGATGGTGCCAAAAGTCAGGAAGGAAGGCCCTGACCCTCCCAAAACCGAAGTCAAAGCAAAGGTTTTGAAAGCCAAGGAGGCAGTACTGAAAGGCATCCATAGCCACAAAAAAAAATAAAGATCCACAGGTGACCTACCTTCTGGCAGCCTAAGATGCTGTGTCTCAGAAGACAGCCAAAATTTCCTTGAAGAGTGCCCCCAGAAGAAACAAGCTTAACCACTATGCCATCAAAAGTTCCCCCTGACCAGTGAGTCAGCCATGAAGAAGACTGAAGACAACAACACACTTGTGTTCATTGTGGATATCAAGGTCAACAAGTACCAGATCAAACAGGCCATGAAGAAGCTCTATGACATTGATGTGGTCAAGGTCAACACCCTGATCAGGCCTGATGGAGAGAAGAAGGCATTGTTCCACTGGCTCCTGACTATGATGCTTTGGATGTTGCCAACAAAACTGGGGGCATCTAAACTGAGTCCAGCTGGCTATTCTAAATATAAGGTTTTTTTTACCATAAAAAATATTACAACTCCAAAATTGCAGGAAATCAACAATCTTTACCTATTACAGCCTAGCAAACTGATTGTTAAATGTCAGGGCAATTACTGCTTGAATCTATGGAAAGATTATTTGCCTGATGCTATAGCGCCATCCAGTGGCAGTAAATGCTGACTTAAACCAGCAGGACTCCTGCCTAATAAGGGAGCAAAGAAAAGAACAAAGGCACTCACAGTGGGGAGGGGCTTCTGGGAAGCCACAGATCCCATCCACACTGGGACTGCATTTGTTCCAACAGGCATTATTTCAGAGTATTCAAAGAGTTGCAAAGCTGCAAGATCATTTAGAATGAGAAAACTAAATCATTCAAGAAACCACAGTTATGTCTACAATGTGTAAAGAATCCAGTGCAAAGTGAAAAATTAGGTCAGCTGTCCAGATACTTGGCTCTGTATAAATAAGAACCCTGAGACTGACTTTTCCACTGTATATTCTCAGATAACATATGTCTATCTGAGATTAGAATCTAAGCATTTTTCCTTCACTGTGTTTTCTCTGACTGATTTCCATGGCATTTCTTGTGAAATGTTTCTGTCTTTGGTACATAAGTTCAATGAAAGCAGAATTTTTATCTGTCTGGTTCACAGCTGTCTGTATCGCAGTCTCAAAATATTGCCTGACCCGTAATATGTTCTCAACAAATATTTATTGAAAACTAATAAAGAAATGTGATTCCTCCAAAGATACTTCAGAGACATAGTCTTTACTTTCATGTGGTCGCAATATCTGATAAAAATAATGAACTTTTACTCCCAAAATATGCACGTATAATTATGCATACAGTTACAAGGATTTCTTGGGCTTTCTGTCACCTATGTTTCTGGACCACATGTTGGTAAGTTCTGCTCCAGAAGGAACACTAAGACCAAGTTCATAATTGGAAAATTGAGACATTCTATTGTGTTTAAGTCTGAATTTTTTTACTGAATTGCCTCAGCTTTCAGCTTTTTTTTTTTTTTTTTTTAAGGAGGTACCGGGGATTGATTCCGGGACCTCGTACATGGGAAGCAGGCACTCAACCACTGGGCTACATCTGCTCCCCTGCCTCAGCTATTTTGGTCTCAGATCCTAGTCTGGTAAAACCAGAGCTGGGTTTGTTGATGGTGAAAGTGTAACTAATGGAAAAAGGTCAACTGTATTTGAAAGTCATATTGAGTACCCAAAAGGACATGAGAGGAGCACAGACAAAAGATAAATCTGACAACATTCATTGTCCCCTTCCTTTCTTCCCAAGGATGTACCCAAAGTGATCACAATGATCAGCAGCCTGAGAAGGATGAGGATTCATCTGGTCCAAGAGGCCTAAAGAAAGTACTCCCAGGATTTTATCCCCAATGCTGCCAGAAGGGCCAAGTCAGTGCCCAGACACTTCCCCCTTGGCAATGTTCTGCTGCTGTGCTCATGATGCCTTTCACTGGGACAGTGCCCAGGCTCTGGGACCTGAAATCCTTACTGCACCAGTCATTCTACAATCTCCCTTTTCTGTGCCCTGGGTTTTTCAACCTTTCTTTACTTGTACCTTTGTTGTAAAACATAAGAATTTTCTAATTATTCCCTCCTAGGGTCTTTCTGCAAGTAGAGCTGACCATAACCTACAACAACTATCTACTTAATTGAATTGAACCATTACTTACTGAGGACCTCTTCTTAAAGAAATCAGACACTGTTAAGCAGCCATCACCCAGATTTCACCTACCCCCTTCTTTCAATGGGGAAATCACAAACACACTAAGTGACCATCCACCTCCGGCCTTCCTCTACCCCGGCCTCCTTTTCTACTGTGTGCCATTCTTCAACCTGGGGGAGATGTTAAGTCTAATGAAAAGGCCCAACCAGAACTTAAACCTGGAAACCAGAAAGAAGCTGCCCCAGATGCTCATCAAGGCAGAAATTTTCAGTGGCAGGGCCCCATCCCCCTGAGGTGGATAAAAACAACACTCATCCAGGAGAGACTGGTCTCTCTTTTCTGCAGAGAAGTAGGGCATGCAAAGCTGCCGTCTATCAACCCTGCCCTGAGCAGTTTTGGCCACCCCCAGGAAACCAGCCAGATAGGACTTCTTCCCCTACTCATTTGGACTCTTTGTGCAGTGTAAGTAACAAAGAGATTATTTGCCCTTTCTAGACTTGGCAAGCAATAAAGGGATCATTTGCCAAAAGTTTCTGTTGTATCCTGAACCTGTGTTCCCAACAACGCACAGGTGTCACACCTCCTTATGTCCAAGACTCTCTACTAAAAAGTGTAGGGATGAAAAAATTAATTAGAAGCATTCCTTGCCTTAAGTAGGTTACAATATAGTGGAAAATATGGATGCTAACCAACTAATTATGATAGAAAAAAGAATGGCATAAGTGCTAAATGGAGGTACAAGTAACAACAACAACAGCAAATATATGTAGAAAGTACAGAAAGATGTTAATAATTTTAATAGACTATACCCCTGGAAGGAAATATCATTTCAGCAGGGGACAAATAATGAGGATGATTTTAATATATGATGAGTGAGAAAGGGGGAGTGAGGAAGGCATCCTAGGAAAAAGAAGTTCCTATCAAAAGCACAGAGGAACAGAATTGCCTGGAATGTTTGAAAAATAGAAAAATAGGAATTGTAATGAAATGCATTTGAAGCCAACACTAGAAAAAATAATTTGGGCTTTAAGTTCCATGAAAAGAAACTTGGGCTTTATGCTGCAAGGTGGGAAGAGACAGAGAGAATAAAGGCATGATCTCCCTACGTTTTAGAAAACAGTAGAACTTTTTGCAATGATAGGCATGTTCCATATCTTCACTGTCCAATATAATAGCCACTAGTTACATGTGGCTGTTGAACATTTGAAATGTAGATAGTGTGACTGAGGAACTGAATTTTAAATTGTATTTAATTTTAATTAATTTAAATGTAAATAGCTTGACTAGTAGCTACTATGTTGGACAGCACAGTTCTCCAACATGCCCTTTGGTGAGGCATAGATTGGAGAGGTAAGAGATTAAATCTGGGGAGATTAAATAGTTTTTTTTAATGGGGAGATGAGCAATTAAGCTATTACAACTGTCCAAGTGAGAGACGGGACCAGAAAAGAATGTAATTAGAGTGCTATTTGGAAGAAAAACCAATAGGATTCAGCAACTGCTTAAAATTATGGTGTGAGCAAGAAGGTTCAATCAATGATGGTTCAGAGATGCTTGTGTTTGTAACATGATGAATGATTGTGCCATTATCTGTGATTTCCTAGAAAAGTGTTTGGGGAAGGAAGATCAGTTTAATTTCTGACATACTGAATTTGATGTACCAAAGGATATCCTTGTGAAGATATCTAGAATATAGTTAGAAAATCAGTCTTGGACCTCAAAAAACAAACCGCATTGGGATTGGTGGCTACTATCCATTATGTCAGCCTGCTATATAAATGAGCTAACCATGGCCCCAGTGTTGTTTACTTCTTCAGAAAAGGCTAGGTACATTAGCCTAAAAGCCTTCCATGCCAAACTCAAATTCTTACACATCCAATTGCTTTAAAAATAGCCAAGATGAGCATGCTTTTAGCCATTTAAAGTCTGTCCATTTTGTATACCCAACAAAACTACACCCCAGTATCTGCTAGCTATAGATAAGGTAGAACCTGGAGCTATAAAAGATCCCAGAACATTGCTTCTCTTCAGAACTCCCTGACCAAGAGACTCACTGCCAAGCTGCTAAGCAACACTGCCTAGACATGGAAGCCCTTTCTCCAATTCCCTTCTCCCAAGGGTGTTTTCCTGACCCTCTTCTCCTTCTGGATGGTGGACCTCACACTACTGTCTCTGGAAAAGTTTCCTCCTATGAGGGACTGCCCCTTTCACGCAAACCTATGGAAGCAGCAACCCCTAAAAAAGCTTGCTGTGTGTTACTGCCATCTAGTGGTTCTGCTTTTTTCCTTGATCAGCCGGTCAATCTTCAAATTCACAACAGTCTCTTTAAATATTTCCTTAAATTGTTGGACAATCCAGGCAGAAGAATAAGCAGGCAGAAGAATCAAAGTAAAAGCCATCATACCCTCTACCTTTTTAGTTACACCTAGCTTGTATCTCATCCACAAAATGTAGCATTTATCAATCATTAGTTCCCCTAAATTTCTCCACCTTTCTACCATGGCTTCCCTATTCATCTATGGAGGTTTTGGGTGTGTTTTTTTGTTTTGTTTTGTTTTGTTTTTTTCGTGTCTAATTGCTGATCTCCAGTTTTATGCTTTGCAGTGTACAGAAATGATTATTTGCACCACAACTTTACTGAAAATGGGCTTCAACCCCAAGCCTGCCAGAGCCAGGTTCCCTGGGGATATAATCTAGTTGGTTCAGGCCTTATACATCCAACCTGAAGGAATGTATAGTTAGTTTCCACATATAAGAAGGAATCACATAGAAGAGAAGGAAGTAAAAGAAAGAACAGAAAAGCGAGAACACCTGAGGACAGATCCTTGGGCAACATCTATATTTTAAGGCAAGCAGAGAAAGAGAAGCAATAGACAGAAACTGAGTAGTAACATCAGAAAGATTAAAAGATCACAAGAAAACAACCCAAATATTCACTAATAATAAAATTAATTATTTAATAAAAATTATTATACTCAGCTCTTAAGTGAGCACCTAAATTAATCTTAAAATATAATGTTGGGGGGGATGGCGGCCAGAGCACGCTGCCGGCTCCGCCTTCGTGGCTGCTGAGGGAACACGGCACTTCCCAGGTCGCGCTGCAGCCGTCGGGCTGGCCACTTGCCCAACGCGGCCTCGCCTCGTCGTCCCTGCCTCGTCGTCCCGCTTGAGTCCCAGCCCTCCGCCCGGGTGAACTGCGTCCTTTTTTCCTCTCCGCCATGGAGCTCCCCGTGTGCTCGGCCCTCCGGAGCCAAAGGCATCACAGAGGCGCGATGCCCAAGCACGGCCTATAACAGTGGCTCCCCCGTGCGGTGTCTGCGCTGTAGTTGAGAGTATTTAATTGTTATATATTACTTATTCGCGCATTTTG
>JAQZBX010013644.1:0-39556 GCA_029593785.1 Cabassous unicinctus
ATATATATATACATGCATAATCCAAACCCCTTTCAAGATATGTTTCTCTTGCACATTAGAGGCCGAGATGGCCTGAGGGTGGGGGAAACACCCCAGAAGTGCCATTACCCTCCTTTCATTCAATCTTTGCCCTCATTATAACAATTTTCCTTGTTCTAGAATTTCATATAAATGGATGCATGTTATATGTACTCTTTTGTGTATGTCTTTTTCTGCTCTGTGTAGTGCTTCTGAGATTTGTTCATGTTTTTGCATATATCAGTAATTTATTCCTTTTCATTCCTGATTCCTATTCTGTTAAATGAATATCTCTGTTTTTTTAATACATTGTATTCAAGGAAACAGAATGTTTCTTTGTGACTACTATACTGTAAATTTCTTTGAGGCGTCTCATTATTTCCAATATTGTTATTCTAGCTAGCTGATATACTGCCTGACACCTTTCCTTCTGGATCTGATATTTACGAATTTTTTTGGAAGTGTATTATTACTGCTGCCTACTTGGGAATTTCTTTATTTGCCATTTTCATCTGGACCAAAGTCCTTCCTGTGAGTATATTAAAGTACCTTGTAAGGTAAACTTTGACTCATAAATAAGCAGACCGTTTTTTAGACGCTGGCTATTTAAGTTGTTTCCTTTAGATGGCTGAAATATGAACAGAAATTAATGTTTGAAATGAAAACTAACCTTGTAAAATAATCTAAATTTTTAATTAAGATCTCAGTGAATACATGAACTATATAGCTTTGACATGAATACTTCAATTTATAAATTTTCCATCAAAAATAAAAAATAAATACTAAATATTAAGTATTTTATAGGCTTTTTCATGCACTGTTACTGAAACTGAAAATTCTCTTGAAAAATAGTTTAATAAGATTTATCTGACACCTTTAACATGTTCATATTATTTTCAATCACTATATTTTCACTTCTTGCTATCTGCCCTAATTATATAAATGTTTTCTAAATCATGCATGAGGGTTTTCAATTAAATAACATTTATTACAGCAAAATTGTGGCAACTACCAAACTCATCCATAATGCAGGAATAAAGTACTGTATATCCTTACAATGGAATAAAACAAAGATCTTCAAATTCATTCTTTCAATGTCATTTCAAGATAAACACAATACTGTTGATTTAATGTCAAGGAGAAAAAACAGAAACAGGCAGCTTCGGTGTAGTCTAGTTTAAAATATATACACCTCTCCACACACATAGAGTAAAAGAATGCTGCATGAAAATACCATAAAATGGTTAGAAATACTAATTTCTAAGGAATGATGTGTTTTTTTTTTATTCCTATCCCTGATAGAGCTCTCTTCCTAAAAATTTCTAACTGAATTATATACTATTTTATTTAGAAAATATTTTTTGTTTGAAATTACAGAGTATGTCATGCCTAAACTCTAAAAACCAGATTCCTTTGGATACTTTTATTTTCTGCTGTTTGTCTTGCACTTAGTTGTGATAATATAGTCCTCAGTACCTACAAACTTTTAGACTTTTTAAAAATGAAAATTGCTTACTGGTTTTCTAATTATATCTATAATATCCATCACCATATACAAAATATGGTGCATTTTCGTATACCCACAAATAATCCCTTACACGTTTTGCAGTCTAATCCCCCAACTCCTACACAGGCCCAAGCACCCACTGATCTGCTCTCTGTCAATGTGCATTCCTTTAGCCTATAATAGAATTTCACATATGTGGGATTTATTACACAGTGTGTACTCTTCTGTGTCTGATTTCTCCTACCCAGCACAAAGATTTTGAGTTTCATATATACGGTTGCAAGTTTCAGACATTTTTCCTTTTTATTGGTAAAAAGTATGGTTTATCTACTCATTTGTTGATTTTTTTGTCGTGTCCTGCTGAATTGGCAGCAGGACTCACCCCTAAAGAATAAATGGGGTGACCCAGATGGGACTGCCCCAAACTGCCCCAAATGAGGCCTGTTGAGATTCTGAAAAAAGAGGCACTAAACACCAGGGTGATCAATCCTTAAGCATTTATTAAGGGCACTTAGAGAGAACTGCAGCTACCTGGGGACAGAGAGAAGG
The DNA here is from genome assembly GCA_029593785.1 of Cabassous unicinctus. Taxonomy (NCBI): domain Eukaryota; kingdom Metazoa; phylum Chordata; class Mammalia; order Cingulata; family Chlamyphoridae; genus Cabassous; species Cabassous unicinctus. The sequence goes on from JAQZBX010013644.1 coordinate 2,075, forward strand.
CAAGAAGTTCATTCAAGTATGCCTGCACCTATGGCAACTACTCTTTAGATTACATTGGGCTAGGGGTCAAATTTGGCTGAATGCCACAGGCTTGAATGCATATATTGTAAAAACATCTTGTATGTGCACTTTTCTCAAAACAGGATGTGCTTGGTGCAGGCAGCGTTCAAGGTTATAGCAGACAAAGCTCAGTGTGCTATGGGAAGAGATGACTTGGGGGTGAGAAGTGGGTTGGGGGTTGGGTGGGACAGGGATAAGGTCAATATTCAATCAGGTAGGAGATGCTGTAAAGTTTTTGCCTACAAAAAAAAAAGTTTTTGCCTACATATTTCACTTAAAAGTAATCTTCTGCATTCCTACAAACTCATATGTAATTTTTTCCTAAATGTAAAGGTCTTTACTTATTTTTTTATTATGCCAATAATACATGCACCTTGAAAAATCAAACAATGTATGAGAGGAACAAAATTCAAGTCAAGTGTGATCCCTTCCTAAAAGTCCCCTTTTTAGTTTGAGTTGATTTACCCTTAAATTGAGTTGAAATTTCCTCTCAAACATACTCCCACATTTAGGTAAAAGGGAGTTTTTCTGTGCATACTCTTTTAACTTTTTAATTCATGTGCTGGCTTGAGTCTTTTGTGGATCCCAGAAAATCATGTTCTTAAGCTAACCCATTCCTATTTATGTGAACCTATTGTATGTGGGAACTTCTAGTTAGATTCAGTTAAGGAATCTTTTGATTAGATCACTTCAGTTAAGGGCCTTTGATTAGACTGTGGGACTCCTAATCCTCTTATGGGAGTCTTATATAAATGGAGGAAAGGGGAGAGAAAAGGAGCCATCGTTTTACCCTGCCATGTTTGAGAGGACTCCAGCATCACCCGCAGCCGCAGAAAGACAGAGAAATCCCGAGAGGCTGAGACCGACCAGAGGCTGGAATCAGTGAAGCAGCCCAAAGGTGAAGCAGTGGACCCTGGATGAGAAGGGAGGAATGAGCCACGAGCCTGATCACCTACAGCTGAGCTCTGGGAGAAGGTGGTCTGGAGAAACCAGTTGCCATTTTGCCTTACCATGTGGCAGAAGTCCAGGATCTCCAGCAGCTGACCTTTGGTGAAACAGCATCTCTGACGATGCCTTCATTTGGACAATTTCATAGCCTCAGAACTGTAAGCATTTACCCTAATAAATTCCCATCATAAAGGCCAACCCTTTCTGGTATTTTATATTGGCAGCCTTTAGCAAACTAAAACAACTCAATATGTTATTTTATGGATAAATGTATTAATGAATGCAAAATATTTTATCAAATTTTACACCAATGTTAGACCTGGAGATATTTTCATTTGTATTACTGTTATAAATAACTCACTTGGCATGAGAAGAAAAATTTTAATCACTAAACTAAACCAAAAACTTGAAGAATATCTTTTTTGTCTGTTTGTGTGATTAAAATAATATCAAGACCACATTCCATTAGATAAATTTTATTAGATTAAATGTTCCAAATCTGCTTTGCTTTATTTTTTATTTTTTTTTCTCTGAATCAGAAAATTCCTAATAAAGTCCTAAAAGAAATCTGGAAAATGAAAGTAAAATGCAAAAAATAAAAATCATGCAATCATACCACCAAACTAATATTATCATTTTGATATGTTTCATTCACATTTTCTCTCTTTGTTCTTCCTTTCTCACCCTTGCCCACTAGAGAAACCCATAAATGTATTGTAGTGAGTATGTGTATATTGCTATGCTTTCCTTTCTGTGGTTTTCTATCATAAATTTAGAAGCATATGATGTTATTGTACACTTGTAAGTATATTTAAATAATAATTAAAATAATCTTCACAATACTCTGTTGGAATTAATGCATATTCTACCTTATGGATATCTTGTAGTTTATCTTTCTGTTTAACACTGTTTCCATATAGACAGCATTTAAGTTGTTTCTGCATTTATACTTTGAAGATGAATTAAGGAACAATTTTGTGTAAATCTCATCTGAGTATTTTAACTTTTTAGGGGTATTCTTATAAATTGGGTGGCTATGTCAAAAGAGGGTGCTGGGGGAGTGGCTGTAGCTCAGTGGTTGAGCACTTGTTTCCCATTTACGAGGTCCTGGGTTCAATCCTAGGTACCTCAGGAAAAAAAAAAAAAAAGAGGATGCTGGTACACAACTGACTGCACCGCTTTCTTATGTTTTGTCTCATGAGCCGGGCAACATCAACTGATTCTGTATGCTCCCGGACCAATAAAGTTATTTTATTTTCTACTCATAGAAAAAAATCCATTTCTGACCCATAGATGTAAGAAATCATTTTACTTACCAAATATTTGTAGCATGGTTTTTCTTATGATAGACCAGAATGAAAACTGAAGACCTAGATAGACTGAGGCCATCACTAGGGCACAATTAATTGATACATAATGCACCTTTAGAAATGAGATGATTTCTCACTCCAGGCCAAAACAAAAAAGTGTCCTCTGTTTACATGTTCTGACATATCCCCTCATCTGTCCCACATTCAAGGGAAGCACTGTTGGACTTGATTTGTAACTTAGGTTCTTTTTAATTTCTTAATTGGGGAGAGAATAGGACATTAGCATATTTGTTGACAGCGCTAACTCCTCACTTATCTAACAATTTGCAGAACAGATTATTCTGTAAAAATGAGTTTGACAGATGAATGAAGCTAGCATGATAAAGGGGCAGAAGTTTTGAGTGCAAATTTTCTAAAATTTATAATACCTTTCTGGTTTCTTAATTATAATGGACCTATCGATGTAAATGACTGTTCCCCATTGCATAGCTATTGTAATAAACCTTTTAAAGCAATGTCTTTCTCCTTGGATTTCTGTGGCATGCCTTCTCCCTTCCTTGCTTTTGGGATTCCCCTCAGAAAAAGGGAAATCACAGAGTACAAGGGGAAATGGAGAGGAAGAATGGATGCATGTCATATATCCCACTACATTTCTCTTGTTTCAAATACCGCAATTCCTGCTCTGATTTTTTTCAGTGGGCTCTGTGGTTACTTTCTCCTGAGCTGTAGCACTTTATTCTGGGAACGCTTGTCCTCAGTCTCCTGTCCATCCATCCCTCCTCTCAGCTTGCCCCTGGCTATTGGGATGGGTGGCTATTTGCAGAGGAAGCTCACTGTCTCTTGAGCAAGAATGCAACAATAGTGGAAAATCCATGATGTTCTGGTTGGATCTCTCGGGTTGCATTTTCCTGTAACAAAATTATTATGAGTGGTGTTTAGATACTGCAGTTAAATTTTCATATCTCAACAAGATTTTGGGGCTTCCCTCAGCATCTGATCATCATTTATAATATTTGAATGGAGAAATATGTTCTGCCTAACAAGGAAGTTTGCCTTTTCATGGGATTTACATGGGGTACTGCCTGTATTATATTGTGCTGTCATTCTTTAATGATTTCAGGAAAAGTTTGGGGTTTGGGAAGCAGTTTTTGCCCTTTCCTGAAATGTTAGCTGTCATTTCTGTTGTTGCTTGTGTATTTTCTCTGGCACTGTCCTACTCTTTTTCTGATTTGAAGACATCAATTTTTAGTGGCCTGACAAAGTTAGAGCACCTGATTTCTTAGAATTGTTTGCCAATCCAGCAAATAACCACGTCTGAATAAGATGCCTAAGATGTTTCTGATGAGAGAATGAGGTATATCTTAGTGTGAATACTTTACATTTGTTTTGTCTTCTCAGAGACTTCTAATACAATAAAGGGATTTAAACTTAATTATCTATATTGAGGCTGACAAAAATAATTTTAGGTTAATGATGCATTAGCATATATGTTAGTAAAAACTCTGTCATTAGCTTTGTTAAAATTAAGTAGATTTGTGTTCATTTAAAAGATTTTAGAGAAACTTTTGGTCCAAAATAAAGTATTTACCTTAGTGCTTTGACTGGAAATTGTCTATAAGATATCACCATTTTAAAAAGGAAATTCTTTTTTCCTCTCTTTATACTTTAGAATTTATTATGTTGAATTAAAATATAAGTATGTTTTTACTGGAATACGTTTTTGACTATTTTCTTAGGAACTATAGATTTTTGTTAATAAAATATTTGTCATATTTTAATTTTGTTTTCCATCTTCTAGGTAAAGCCTCGTGTATATCAAGGTAAGAATTTAGGTTTACATTGGTTTTGTAATATATTCTCCATACTGGTATTTCATGTGGATTCTAATTCAACTAAAAGGGAATATGGTGACTTTTGATATCTGGTTGACTTCTTACTTCTTGGAGTTTTCCTGTAGCTGGGTTATTTCCCTGTATGACAGAGTAGACAGAGATGCAACCAACTGAGATAGGAGACCAGGAAGGGGGAAATGTTGAGGAAACAAGTAATGATATGAGTCTGAAATTTGCAGGAAGGTTTGTCCATCACTTTGCTCTTGGGTAAAAGTAAAGATGAATATGAAATGGTTTGTGCCTACTAAAAATCTCAAGGCTCAGAGAAAATTCTAGATAATACTAGACAGGGTATTTGTTATAATAGAGGTTTAAACAAGATTTTATAAGTGTTAAGTGGAGGGAGCCATTAATTTCAGTTGAGAATGAGTGGAAAGGAATATGATACAAAATGGGAATAATGAACTCAGCAAATGCTTCATAGATTGTGATGAGTAAGTGACTAAATGGTGGTGTCTTTTGAGACACAGGGAAGCTGCCTGGCAAAATTGAAGTCCCCCAATTGCCGCTGTTTGTTCCAGGGTTTGGTAGCAATTAAATGGTAAGAATAGTGATCTCAGGCAACAGAGCTTTCATGTTGGGTAAATGGGAGATAAGTATGCAATTTGGGGTCAGATGAGAGAATAAAATGCCAGGTGGAGGAGGCTGGAATCCTGGACCCTGACCTAGATGATTTATATGTGTTATCCTGTAAGCTACAGGTACTTTATGTATATTGTTTTCCTCTGCAGTAGGTACTAACAGTCACATCTTGGAGATGAAAATATTGAGTCTTGGTGAAATTTTGAATTGTCTCACATCTTTAATGGGCTAACTGGTAAAGCTAAAGATTGACCTGTGTGTATTTGATTCCATTGTCCTTACCCCTCTCACCCCCGCACTCTGATTCTTATGAAATGTAATCTGCTGGGCAGTGAGAAAAAGTCCTGTGACTAGGCCAATAATGTAACACTTTACAAGGGACTCTATAAGGAATTGTAAAATAAATGTCCTTAGAAGAGGGGAGAACCAGAGAGAATAATTTTTAAAGCAACTGCAGTGACCTGTTTCTTTACCTTGATAATTAGAATTCTAAGTGTAAGTGCATAGAGTGTACAAATTTCTGTTTCATCACTGGTAATGATAAAGCTATTTAATGTAATTGCATTTTCTAAGAATGATGCTAAATGAAAGGAAAGATAAGCTATTTTATTGGGTCTCCCCATCTTTGAAAAAAAATTAAATAGGACTTTCATGGAAATCATATTTTTCATTTTTATTTTTTATAAACTTTTTAGAGAAGTTTTTAGCATTACAGAAAAATTACACTGAAAGTATAGGGAATTCCCATATAACACACACCCCCATGTACTCACTTAGTTTCCCCTATTATTAACATCTTACTTTAGTGTAGTACATTTGTTGCAATTGATAAGCCAATATTGAAGCATTGCAACTAACCAAAGTCTGTAGTTGACATTATAATTTACACTTTGTACTGTACCATTTTATGGGTTTTGACAAATGAATAATGTCATATGTCCATCATTGCAGAAAAATTTTAGTGCCTTAAATATGTCCTGTGTTCCACCTGTTCATCCCACCCCCTCCCTTCTACAACCCTGTCAACCACTGTCTTTATATCAATGCTACAATTTCTTCTATTGACACTAGCTAAAAAACAATAACTACTTTGATCTAGTTACACTCCCCCCTTATGTTCATATTTATTTTTATAAGTATAGAATGCCATGAAATTTAAAAATGCTGTTTTCATGCATGATACTAATGCTCCATAGATATTTATGCCTATAGTGGAAGATAATGTACCTTTGCTCTTAATAAATTAGTGAATTCAATTTTGGGTTTTCCACGTAATCTTAAAGATTGTTTTTCTTTGTTTTCAGTCAATTTACAGCAAATTTCTAACAAGATAAAGACTTTCATGGGTGAAAATGCTGAAATTGTCCAAAAAATATCCATTTGGGAACAGAAGGTATAATTTCCCTTGCACTATTTTTTTCCATGGCTTCACCTTGAATTGCTTCCCTTTTCCTGTAGTTCAGGTATTATGCTACTTTTTCTTTCATCTTGTTAATTTATGTCATCATGTTCTATAGACAGTCCAAATTCAAATCAAGCACTCTCTGTGCAAAGTAATGCTTTCAGTAAGATGGATTTACTATCACTACAATTAATGTTTTTTGTGTATGGCTCTTTTATTATATAGACCAACGAATCCAAGAAATGTATAAAAGAATCCAAGAAGGAAATGAATACTCTGTCTGATGAGGCAAATAGATTTAAGGTAAGCATCCCTTCTTTTCCTTAATTATATTTCTAAAACAGAAGAAAATAGTGAATATTACTGATCTTGATGTGGTTTATTGAAGGATAACATCGAAACACTTGAGGGGAGTAATGAAATGCTGACTCAGATCATTGAAAGTATACGTGTCGCCTTGAATTTTAAGAGAAATGAGGAAATAAAAAATAAGATCTTGGTAAGAGTTTTGCTCCTAAGGTGTTACCATAATTTGTACATTGTGTTAATTGAGCCCTACATTTCTATTGCTACTGATAGCAGTTAAGCATGGGAGTCTGGGACTCAGAAAAATGTGAGAAATGATCTGGATTTTCAGGTGCTAATATTAAAAGACATTTTATTTCTACAGGCCTAGAGGAAATATATTTGTTTTCCCTGAACGCTGGGTAATTCTCACGTCATTAGGTACTTTCCACCAAGTTGCATAAACTGAGAAATTGTGGGAGAGAAGGTTCTAGATGCCTACCCAAGGAGAATAGTCTTTGCCTTAATGCAAAACAGAATTTTCTAGGTGGTGAAGACTTTTATCTACCAGTAAGAAAACCATTCATTTGAGTTGTTTGACTTGAATGATATAAAACCTTCTGTACTGTTCCCTTGTCATCCAGTCATCAATCATTATTTCATAAGCATGAATGTTGTGGATATAATAAAATATTTTTGTTTCCAGTATCTTTACGTTCCTCTTTTCTTTAAGTGCTTGACTTACTTCTAAAACCCAAACTAGATCAACTTCTTTTATGTCAAATAGCGGATTTAGAGGTGGGATATGTTCTGTTTACTTTCTTCTTTTTACCTTATTGCCTTTTGAAATCCTAATATATGTTTTGTTTCTTTTCTATATGCTGATACAGAGAGAAAATGCTTCTCTTAGGAACAAGAAGGATGAGGTAAAAATAAATCCCATAGTTTATATAAAATAGAGAACTAAAAAAAGTATACTGCCTGAATGACTTTTTTCAAGTCAGTTTTAAAACCAGGAGATATGAGGACAAGTTTCTGTTTTCCGATTGGCAAAAATTTTAAATGTGTCCCCAGGATTAGGGGTGTTTGCAGTTTACTTACTTCTGCATTTCTCTTCCTTCTGTACAATTTCTTGTGACCATCAGGATTATTGTTTCTCCTGTCACACACTAACCAGATTCTAACCTGAGTCACCCCAAGGGCTGATGACAAGATAATTAGAACAAAAGTCAGGTCTTTGATGACCCTGCTTGGACAGTCACTGCTCCAGTAACCAAGTGAAGGTAGTTACTGTAGAGTTCAAGGCATGGTACAGACTCTTACTGGGAGACACTGAGACAAGATCCTTCCATTCACATTGAAAATGAATCATGTGTGTGAATTGTCTATTCCTTAACTATTGTTATTCCGGCACAAGTGTGCTTTCTGAAGCATGTTCTAAACTCGACGAACTTCCTTGACAGCTAATTCTGGGGCCGAAACACACAATTCTGTCTGTACTCGAGGGTTGATGGTGGGAGCACCTTCACTCCTCTTGTTCAAGGCTATAGGCTGAAATGTTTGAAATGTGAGGCCAAAGAGGAGACATAGATTCCTTCTTCCCTGCTTCAGTCATATGATGCTAGTATCTCTTGTGTAAAAATATTGAATTATTTCATACTCTTTTCATCTCTTTTCAGTTGCAGGAGAAAATTGAAGGTCATAGAAAAGAACACTCTGAGCTCCTTGAAAAAATCAAATACCTAGAAAACAAACAGAAAGACTTGGACAGAGCTATGACTGAGAAAGACAATAATATTGCTGTAAGTTCATCTCATGAATAAACTTTTAAGTCTCCTTAACTAAAAGGGGAGCTTCATTCTAATAGTCTTTTTCATTTTTTAGGCTTTGACTAATTGTATTTCACAGCTGAATGAGTCATATGAATCTGAATTTGAGGACAAAAGTCTGGATGTTAATGAAGTACTGACAGGTAAGATCAATCTCAGGGAGGCTGGATCCCTTTTGCTGTAGTTAAGGACACAAGTACTTTCTAGAATAGGCTGCATCTCCTAACTATTTGCACGGTGGGGGCTCATTACTGATTTTGTTACGTGTCTGTTTGTGTCCAGCTCAGGTGAGCAAACACAGGGTATTGGCTTTCATTTCCATTAAATTCAAATTATACCTTAATTAAACTCTTTTTAAACACACACACCCCACACACTGTGATATTTCTTCATATCCTCTAGATGAATATAATTAAATGGAGAGAGAGAATAAGAACTATTGACTAGATGTGGAGATTGGAACTGCTCATACATCACTAGTGTGAATGTAAGAGGACAATACTCTTGGAATCATCCTGGCAGGAACTCAAAAAGTTAAATATAGTTGTACTGTCTGATCTTGGAATTCCACTTGTAAATATAACCCAGTGGAATGAGAGCATATGTCCACACAAAAACTTGTACATGAGTATTAACTGTAGCAGTTTTCATAATAGCCAAAATTGGAAATAAACCAAATGTCCATGAACTGGTTAGTAGATAAATAAAATCTGGTATTTCCATGTGTTAGCCAAAATTCTCTAGAAAAATAGAACTGACTGGATATATGTGTGTGTGTGTGTGTGTGTGTGTGTGTGTGTGTGTGAATTGGCTCACAAGACCAAGGGAATTGGCAGATCTAAATTCCCTAGGGCAGGATCCAAGTTGCAAACTCAGTGGTGACGATGACTTTCCTAGGAGAAGAAGAAACTAGATGCCTAAAGTAAGAATAGAAGTTCTTTTTTCTGACTACTGAAATCCCTTTACGGCCTCCAGCACAGTGGATGAAAAGGTTACTCATTCAGAAAGCAGTTAACTTTTTTGGTTGTAGATGTAAATCTGTCATAGATACAAATGACTGACCTATGTTTTAAATCTATGAAACATTCTCACAGTAAGAATTAGGCCAGTGCTTATTTGACCACACAACTGGACACCATAACCTAGCCAAGTGGACCTATGAAATTAGCATACACCATACAATGGAATGTAATTTGGCAATAAAAACTGAGGTATCAATATATGTTACATGTAGATAAACCATTGTAACCTTATGCTAGGGAGAAGAGCCAGATGCAAAAGGCCACATTGTATAATTTCATAAAATTCCAGAATAGGCAAGTCAAAAGAGAAAAAAAGTAGATTAGTGGTTGCCAGGGGATAGAAGACAGGGTTTGGGGCTAAGTGGCAAGTGACTGCAAATGTTTAAGGGGTTCCTTTGGGCCTAAGGGTAATGTTCTGAAGTTAGATAGTAGTGATTGTTTCTTGACTGTAAAGAAACTAATAACCACTGAATTGTACACATTAGAAAGGTACATTTGTGGTATGTGAATTATATTCACATTGTAAAAAGTGAATTATATTTTATTCCCGAATCCTGAGGATTGGGGAATAAAATATATTCTACTGCAGACTTATTGTGATTCCAGCAATGGAAGAAATTATATCATTGTTGTGAAGACAGTAGCCACTGGAGGTGTTGAAGACAGGGAGAGGGAAAAAGAGGTGTAATATGGGGGCAATTTCGGGACTTGGAATTGTCCTGAATAACATTGCAATGACAGATACAGGCCATTATATATCCTGCCATAACCTACAGAATTGAGTGGAAAAGAGTGTAAACTACAATGTAAAGTATAATCCATCCTTAATGGCAATGCTCCAAAATGTGTTCATCAATTGGCAATGAATGTACCACACTAATGAAAGAAGTTGTTAATGTGAGGAAAAGTGGAAGGTGTGGGGAATTGGGCATATGGGAATCCCTTATTTTTTTTATGCAACATTTTCTGTAATCTAAGTATCTTTTAGAAAAAATAAAAAATATATTTTTAAAAAAGTTAATTACAGTTGATCAATTCTGCTAATTTGTTTTTCCTTTGAATGTTTGAAAATGATGATGCAATAAGTCTTTATTTTCTTGGAAAGCTTAGAAGCAAGAAAATATAAAGTTACAAAATAGAGAAATATAAAGCAATTAAACTTTTCTGGTTTTTTAGATGTGAATAGAAAGATGAAAATTCAAACGACAAAGATGATGGATGTCTCCCAGGTATAATAATTTTTACAGAGTATTTTCAGTGCTACCTGGATTCTTATACTCCCTGAATTTTACAGTATTTCTCTTTCTGAAATTCTTAGGCAAAAACAGCAATATCAGCACTTGAGGATGACCTGAAAGAGTTAGAGTCTAAACTGAGTTCCACAATGACCACTAAATGTAACCTGGAAGGTATGTTGCTTATTTGGAAAATTCCCCATTTAGCAGAAATGATTTTACACTGGAAAGCTAAAAAATGGCTTCATGCTTTCAATATTCCCATCCCTCTCCTCTCCCTACCTCATACAAGTTCATTATTTTTAAGTACATATGCATGCACATGGAGGAAAAATATTTTATCTTTACAGAATATCAAAAGCAGTTGGAAGATGAATGCAAGTCATTGAGGTCTGTGAAAGATGCAAAGGAAGAGAAATGCAGAAGCTTAAGCATGAAAATAGAGGTTTTTGATAAAATCTATGCAAAGAAAAAGATGTCTGCAGAAAAGTAAGATATTCTTTTGGTCATAATCACAATTACTTTTGTATTAGTGAATTGTTGAACAATGTAGATAATTGTTTTTTATATAATTACCCCAGTATTTTTTATATTTTCAATCTGTACAGAATGAGCTTTATCCTTTCTGTCTTCATTTCCATATTCTATAATTTATAAAATCCCTAGCTTCTGTATTTCTTAATGATCCTTGGCTTTTCTGTTGTGGAAATAAATGAAAACACCTAAAGAAGAACAGACTAACTATAAAAGGCTTTCTATGGCAAGGGAGTCAACGACCATCACTCACTTTAGGCAGCAAGTTAAAGGCAGGCAGGTGAGTAAAGAAGATTTATTATGGAAAGAAGAGGAAGATTTTACATATGTTCTGGTTGTAGACTGTTGGCATGGGGAAGCTGAGCATGTGTTAACTAGAAGTGGGGCATCCTATGTGACTGGTTAAGGGCTAGCATATTTGGCCTTTCCTGCTTGGCATAAAATTGGAAGCAGGGGCAAAAAGTAAGGAAGCTGTCAGTTACTGTTCAAGTTCTGGCTATTTTTGTGTGATTGTTACAGGGTTTGTGGTTTGCCTTCCTCGACTGAATGTGTAGATACTGCACTGATGGCTACAGTTAGTGGACTAGATTTTCCTGGTTGGTTACTGCTGAAGGTGGTTTGCAGTTTGCTAGTACTTGTCCATTAGTATGTTCAGTCTCTCACTTTGCTCTACCAGTTAATTCATATTTGCTTTCTCTATGACCAAGTTATCTAATTTGGACTTCTTTTCCATTTGTTGTATTACCTCTTAAAATCGTTTTGTGTTTTTTAGTAGAATAAAGTCTTTAAGGACTTAAAAAAAAAAACTTTAGGTATCAAAAGTATCATATGTTTTTTATTCAATAAAAAGCAATTATCCAGACCAGCTGCTATAAAATGTGGCTTGGCAAGAAGGCTGGGCATTTAGAACACAGAAAGAGCTCTTTGGTAAATCTACTTGGGAAATTCATTACTTCTCAGAAGAATACATCTCAAATTTGGAGTTAGATAAATATCCTTGTACCAGGAGGGTGATGTATTCTGTTTCCACATGGAAAGAACATGGAAACTTGCAGTTGAGAATCCCTCATATCCCTTCCAATGCATCTTTTATTTTGGTTCCTTCTTATTTGTATCCATTTCACTATAATACAATTATAATCATAAGTATAGCACTTTCAGAGACATTTGTGTATTGTTCCAGCAAATTAGTGGACCCATGATTATGGGAACCCATATGTCTTTAACCAGTTTCTCTGAAGCATGCATGGCCTATGCCCTTGAATTTGTGGCTGGTGTTGAGTGGAGGCAGTCTTAGGGAAGATTGCCCTTAATCTGTGAAGTCTTGAATAACTCTGTGTAGAGTCAGACTTGAATTGAATTGAGTTGCTCTTGAAATTTTTATAAGTTATTTCAGTCTATATAAAGTTTATAGTGCTATTTGAGATCTTCCACAAAATTACCAGATTTACTGTAAATAGGTTTCTTGTAGCTATAGAAATTTTAGTCTGTGCATACACTTTTTATCCATCTGTGTGGCTGTCTCTGAGAAGACCTTTCTTGCTGAGCAAATACAGTTTAGTCTTTTTCACTGTCCAGGCCAGTACAGTCTAATGCCATTAAATAACAAAACCAAGCAGTCACTTTTCTGTCACTTTCGGCTCATGTTTAATTGCTTTTCTAGAACGAATCTCTGCAACCTATAGATATCTGGTTACCTAAATAGCAATTTTTATTTTGCTGGGGTTTTGGGGGAGGGTTAAATTTTTTATTAGAGAAGTTAAAGTTTACAGAAAAAGCATGCATAAAACACAGAGTTCACATATACTACCCTATTATTAATAATGTGCATTATTGTGATACATTTGTTACAATTCATGAAAGAATATTTTAGTAATTATACCATTACTTAAGGTCCATTGTTTATAATAGGGTCTATTGTTTGTGTTGTACTGTCCTGTGTTTTTTTTGTTGTTTTTTTTTAAGATTTATTTATTTATTTTATTATTTATTCCCCCCCACTTGCTGCTTGTGCTGGCTGTGTGTTTTCTCCATGTCTGCTTATCTCCCCCTTGCTGTGAGGTCCTGCTGCATCAGCCCACCGCGCCGTGCGGGCTGGCCTGCCCTCACAAGGAGGCCCCGGGAAGCGAACCTGGGGCCTCACACATGGTAAATGGGGGCTCTATCGATTGAGCCACACCCACTTCCTGCTGTGAGGTCTTGCTGCATCAGCCCACCGGGCCAAGCGGGCCAGCCTGCCCTCACAAGGAGGCCCCGGGAAGCGAACCCAGGGCCTCCCATATGGTAAACGGGAGCTCTATCCACTGAGCCACACCCGCTTCCCTGTCCTATGTTTTTTATAAGTTTTTTATTCAATCAACATATATACAACCTAAAATTTCACCTTTTATCTACATTCACATATATAATTCAGTGCTATCAATTATATTCACAATGCTGTGAAAACATTATCACTATTTATTACCAAAACTTCATGATCAACTCAAATAATCACATTTGTTTTTAATCATGAAATGGATTCACCGCCTCCATTATCCATGAAACTCCCCTCTTGTCTGGTTGCTACCCTCTCTGTCTCAAAGCCACTGAGTTCCGATCCCGATCTTGTTTCTTATCCCAGTAACCTAAATAATTATCTCCAATTTCTTGACTTTAGCTGCCTCCTCCAGGTTCTGATTCTTCCTCTTTGGAACTTGCTAGACTGTACATCATCCATGTCATTCCAACCTTACATTCTAAGAAGGATGCTCCATTCCCTCCAGGGTCAATGCCAGGTTTTTAAGAATACAGGGAGCTTCTCCTCCATAGATCCCTGCTATCATATTCTCCCTGCTTATTCCGTCCAAGTTCCCTCTCAAGCATATAGTGCTTCAGTCCCCTGCAGAGCACTCTTGAGCCATCTAAAGCCTCATTTGGCTTAGTGTATACCATTATCCCCACAGCAAAAATGTTCTATTATATTTTTTCTATAAGACAACCTCTTGCCCGCTCAGGTCTCTATGCTCTTCTAAGTATTTTCTAGAGGATGATGATGGATGAACAGATGAAGAGACAGAGAGACTGACATTATTTCAAATGTAATGTAACCCCTGAAAAAAGAGTTTGAATCTACACATAACTGGTTTTATATTATCCTTTTTCACTCTTTCTTGCCATCTTTTATAGACTTATTAATTTGATAGATACATGATCTTTTACTCTTCTTTTTATAATTACCCTAAAATGGTCTGTATCTTGCCTTATTAAAATCTTATATGAATTAATATTTTATCTCTTCCTAGCTTTTAACTCTACTACCTGCCTGAAATATATGCTATTGCAATAAATATATTTTTTAATCTATGTATAGTTTATCCCCACAAGATTTTGACTTTAGTGTATTGGACATGTTCTATGGAACTTTCTTCTTTTAGAAATGTTCCTTTAATCATTTTGCAATCTTCATTCTTTCCTACATCTTCAGACTTCTATTGGGAATTATTTTTATTTATGTGAAGAACACACTTTAATGAACAACCCTATCATTTATTATTTGAATGAAAAAAATTTATATTAACTCCTTTTTTAAAAAATATATTCCCTTTGGCTATGAATATTGCAGTTAATTATGGCAAAGAAAACCTATTGTCTTCAATGCCTATTGTTTCTTTTGAAGGAAAGAAATAAGAAATATTCTTATTTTTGATCTTCTGAAGCTATCCCAACACTCTTGCTTTCTTTTTTATTTATATTTAATTTTGTTTTCCACTGGTTTTTACTGACATGTACCTAATTACTGATTGTATGTGTTTATACTGTTATCATTAGCCTGTCTTTGAAATTTTGTGTTAATGTCTTTCCTCAGTTTTGAAATAACTCAGCTATTATCTTATCATATGATGCTTCTGTCTCATTCTTTCCTTCTGAGATTCCCTTTAAACATATTACTGCTTCTGCAGTGTCTCCTACTCCTCTTTCTAATTTTTAATCCCTTTTAATGCGTTGACCTCATGCTGGGTACTTTTTCCAGAAAATTTTCCTATGTTCTAAATCACTCATCTATTGTGGTCAACCCTGCTGGTGAGACTATTCTTAGAGTTTTTAATTTGATTTACTTCATTTTTCAGTTTTATAGTTTCTAGCTCTTTGATAAAATTCATCATCTGACCTTTAAATTTCTTGAAAATTTAGGCAGTTATTTTAATGTGTGATAACTTCATTATCTGTAACTGCTCTGGGTCCATGTTTATTGTCCCTTTTTATCATATCACAGGCTCTAATCATTCATGAACCTAAGAGCAGGTGGACCCAAATGTCAGGCCAATGTCATTCCTGGGATTTCTTATTCTCCTGGTTCTTGATCTCATAGTTCTTCACTAGCTTGTTAGCTCTTCTGTGCATTCATTAACATGTTTCCCATTTTGTCAGAGTTTCTTGTTATCAGGAGCAGTTCAGGAAATTTAGATCCATTCATCAATGTCTACAAGCAAAAGAGTCCTTCATCTTCCATCAAGAATCAGGTTTTGCTTTATCCCATTCCAAGTCTGAAGCAAGCATTGCTCTGCCCTAACTGGCAACTTGTTTGAGGTAAACTGTGAGCCATATTAGGGCCAGAACAGTGCTCTGTACCCCTTGATATCCTTATCTTACCGCACACCCTCTTCATTATAGTCACTGCAGAGAGCATTTGCTGAAGTATTCTCTGGGTGATCAGAAACAAATGCATAAATCTTACTTCCTCTCCCTCTCTCTCTCTCTTTCTCTTTCTCTCTCTCTTTCTCTCTATCCCTGTGTGTGTGTGTGTGTCTTGTCACTCATTCCTAGAGGTTTATTTAAATAATGCTCTTGATCTATAGAAAATCAAGTATCATTTTGGGAAGTTTTCAATGAGAACCACAAAAAAAATAATACAAGACAACAAATCAACCATTTTTTACCATTGTCCTTTGCCTGCACTATCAATGAACTGAATCTTGTTAAAGATTGAGATCCTGAGCTTGAAGGTTTGTACCTAAAATTTCTTTGGAGGGGAAAACATTCACACGATGGGGAAGGTGAGATCATTTTTTAATTCCATAGATGTTGCCATGACTAAGATTTGCCTTTTTTTCTCAACCAGGAACTTCTGAAGTAGATGTTAGACATTCCACTTCTGAGCTGTGGAAATGCCACGTAGCTAACTGCACAGTTTTAACAATGCCATGTCCTGGAATCATCTCTCTTTGTCTGTGTTGTGCCACAAGACATGCAATCAAAAACTGGTCTTTCCATGGAGAAATCAGACCAATAACCATCTCCTACTTCGTCCTAATCTGATTAGTTGTAAACAATTGGTCAATCCTCGTTCCCCACATGGAATTAAAATCTCCACCACAAATGACTTTCCCCAAAAGGTCATTTAGGTTGTCTCATATGTACTATTTACATTTGCTTATTTTATTTACTATTGAGTAGGATCTAATGAGGGGAAGGTCCAAAAAGTAGACAACTTGTCAACAGTCCAGAGTTTGTCAAAAGGAGAATGGAATCTTTCTTCTAATCGTGTTTGTGAACCTATGCATTTATGTGGAAGAATGGAAAGGGACATTTGAATGAAGATCTTCAGAATAATGGGAGGGAATAAACATGAATTTCACAAGTGGCTGGATAATGTTATATATTTATTTCCCATCTTAGGGAACTTGAGCATGAAGAGCACAGGCGGCAGAAAACCCAGAAGCATCTGTCAGCTGCAGAGGAAAGAAGCAGTTTGGCTACAGAGGAAGTAGAGAATTACAAGTGAGCTCACATACTAAACATCAGCAGCTCATGTGTCCAATGTTGGAGATTTTGTTTTTGAACTTTTGTGCATTGTTTAGATCCGAGCAGTTCAGAAACATAAATAAGTGATGGGAAGATATAGGGAATTCATACAAGGGGAAAAAGTTACTTTTATGAAAGAAGAAAAATGTTCAGTTACTAATAATTTATTGTTTCCCGGTGCTAGACAGAAATGGGGGTGATGTAATTGTTAGAATAAGGAAGGAAGTTTGGTGTAATGATAATACCATTTGACAGACCAAGTTGTCATAGCCCTGAGAAACATGCAATGAACATTAAGAAAGAAAGAAAAACACATTAAGATGAAGGATATTCATTCCAGGATTGATTAGGGAAATTTTAAGAATGGATAAAGAAATGATAAAGTGTAAGCTCAGAGATTTCCAGTTGGTAATTTGTAAATAAACTGAGACAATATCTTTGATCCTACTGTACTCTTATAATCATACAAAATATGTTTTATTTGTATAGGTAAAGTATATAAGAGTGCAGTTCATAGGGTACTAGGAATATGGAAAGGATATTTGATACTGTGGTCACTATTTTGCTTTATCTGATGGAAGCAATTGTAACTTATAGGCTAAAAATTGAAGAAATGGAACAAAAACTACAGCAAGCAGAGAACTCATTCAGACAAGAGGTAACATTCTTTCTATTGGCAATTCCAGAAGTCTACAGCATCTAACTCATATGTAGGTAATAGTCTTTAGAATCCCCAAACATATACTTTCATATGTTGTTTTTTTCAGATTGGTCTTTATGAGAAGAAGCAACATGATAACTGGGTAGGATTTTTGTCGTGGTGGTGGCTCCTTTTTCTTTCACATTCTACTACAAATTAACATGCATGTGTGTGTTTTCCCTCTATAGATCAGAGTTCGGGATTTGGAGAGAGTGATGTTTGAGGAGACCAGAGAAGCTGCCTACTTGAAACGCAGGTACAGGACTTTTGGCATCCGTATTTTTATCAGCATGTTTTTTGAGTTTTTAAGGCCACATTATTTGGTATCAAATAAGGGATAGTTTTATCTTGTTCTAATGTTTATTCAAGTCCATTCTTTCTTTATGTTGAAGATTGGAAATAATTCAAAATAAGAAGGCACAAGAAGAATGTGGCATTAAGACCCCAATGCTGGGAAGATTTGGCATGCAAAACCCTCCATGCAGAGGTAGGGAGCATTTTGTGAAGAGCAGCAACTTAATTTCTGCTGGAAAATCCACATAGAGTGCTTTTTGTTCCACTTGGCTGTCCTTGTGCTGCCAGAGAAAAAAATCAGGTTGTCTCACTGGGGTGACAAGGTATTGTCGTCAAAGGGCCCCCCACCCAGAATGTCTCCTTATCCATCTCCTGTGAATGGTGGAGCTCGCACCTGTCCACTGAAAGTGCACACCTGCTACAATGACCTCCTGATTATTCTTAGATGATGAGGCATCCATAGAAGAGCATTGGGTCAAAGTCCACTCCCCTCCTTAGAGTATATGGTTCAAGGGTTTCTTTTCTCTTTTCTTAACAACAACAAAAAACATTTTAGAATGTGGACTAAATGTCCTGCCTCGAGAAGAAATTTTCTTGATTATTCTGAGAGGAATAATAGTTTACTGTAAAATCTTTTAAATCAAGCACTTAATTTAATATTTTTGAGTTTCTTCTTTTTGCTCATGTGTTTTAATATTTCATTGTGAATTATAGTACTTTATCCATACATTAAATTTCCATGTAATTTTACTCATCCAACCTTAAGTCTACTACCCTATAACTGTACTATTATACCCAATAATTATTTGCTTTTCTTCTTACTATTAATTCCTCTAAGCCCATTTCTATTCATAAAATTTATAAATTACCTGGCCCAATATAGGAGTCAGGTTATATAGAGATAGGAAGATTTTAAAATATCCACCTGTGGCTTGAAGAATAGTTCCAATGATGTCAATGTATAGGATTTAATGGTATTCTTCCTCTCCAAGACTGTTCTTATTTTTATTTTCTAACTTGGCTTAGATTGCAAGGCATTTACACTATGTGTATCGGGAGATCCCTGGTTTTAATGTTCATTTCCAGCTAGTATGGTCCCTAAGCCATCCACTATTCCTTGTTTTGGTATGAATACACCCAAGTTCTGTGATGTCTTTCTCAGTGGTCAGGGGATGCGCCTTCCCCTTGCTTTAAAGGGCCATCTGAGGTATTTTAGAACTGATGAGGGAACTAAGTGAGGTAAAGAGCCCGAGATGATGGAGGAAAGGAGTGGAGGGTTTGTTATTCTTCTGTAAAGAATATGCAAATCAGAGTAAACCTTAGTCAGGTCTCTGACCTTTATCTGATTCAGGACCTGGTGCAGCTCCCATGAAGATCAGCATCTTCAGAAGCTCATTCCCTGCTAAGATGATGGAAGAGGGCAAGGTAAATGCTGCCATCCTGTTCATGCATAACTAAATATTTCAGGAAAATTTGACCTTTTAAACAACACCCTCTTCTTACCTCATTCTCTCCCTTGTTCATTGATATCTTTACTGTCTCTTTACAAATAGAAAACTCTTCCCCCAAATCCTGCAGCCTTTCTATTCCCAACTTGCCATTTTGCTGGCTCTTCCAGGAGCTTTAAGTCCTTAAGAGGGTGAGGAATTAAGGGCTTGCACTGTTCTATCTCTGGAAGGAACAGAATAAGAAAGGCACTTCCCTCCACTACTTGAAAATCTTGGCACAGTTGATTCCTTACTAATCTCCTTTATTTGGGAATGTTGCTGGGTTACTGCATACTGATTTTTGTTGTTGTTATTACTTTACTCCATTCTTATATAAAATTATGAGATTAGCCTGTTTAAAACATATTCTCTAATCCTCATATCTGAAAATGTGAAATGACATCCTTCCAACTTTATTTGTAAGCTTCATGCAATTTGAATGCTCTTAGGGAAATTTATAGTGAATTACATAATTCATCATTGCACCATCTCTGTTGGAAAATGTGTTATAGCAGAATCCCAGCAGTCATACATTAGGTAAAAGTCATTGAAATTATAAAAAATTACAAATTGGCAGCACAAAACATTCATTGGAAGTGAAATAGTAAAGAGTGAAAGTCAGTTATTACCTGTCTGGCCAACAAAGGCCTTGAAATACATTGATGAGAGTGAGTTCTTTATTTGTCTGTGTAAATGTTGAATGTGGTAAGTCCTCTTAACATATACTATGAGACTTCTCCACCTTGAAATCAAAATGCACTTATTTTAATTCTGTCATTTAGCATTCTCATCTCATTTTTCCAGAGGCCAAAATCAATCTGCAGCTCATTGTATACTTAAAATACTGTATAACCTATGAATTCAGACACATATAGCTGTGCCTGTCTAACTTCAATAGGTAATATTGATTTTGTTTGAAAACATTTTCACTGTTCCCACACTAGACTTCAGGAATATGCATCTCTCTAGTGCCCACGAGAGAGAAACTCCAGAGTAGAAGAACTATTTGTCAGGGAGAGAAGCAGATAGGAAAGAGCTGGGCTGGCAGCCAGACCTGGTATCCATTCTGGCTGTGTCTCTTACAAGCTGTGACCCTGGGCAAGTTATCTAATTCTCCTTAGAGTCTCTATTTACTCAAAGTTAGGTTGGTCATACTTAACTTTCAGAGTTCTGTGAATGAGATATGACATGAAAGCCTTATTTAAGGTGTCTGAAGAGTAGCTATTTTTCTATTGCTTTTCATTCTGTCTCATAATGGTTTTAATGCAAATAGGTAGGTTCTGTGGCAATTGGAAAGGAGGATTGAAAGGTGGTTCTGGAAAAAAGATGTCTGTCATTCAGGAATATGCTCTTCTATTAATTGGAATTACATCTATTCCTTCCCTAGGACTTCCTTTGTCTTTCCTTACATGTTCTCACAGGGAGTGAAATGAGTGGCATGAGTGGTGACAGAAGTTCACCCTCTTGGCATCTATTAACATCTCTAAGTTGTGTGGGTAGAGCTGAGTGGGAAGGACACGTTTTCCTGCACTGCTACTCCTATGTACTGGATTTCTGTTTTTTTGATGTTGGTGCTTTTGTCTATCAAATCAACATATTTCTTAACTTTTACTTCTTCTGCTTTGCAGGATAATATGGCTGCAAGTGGGCCCTCTCCTTTCCAAGGATCACCCTTCATGCACTGCCCCATGGCAGGCCCTCCACCACCACTAATGGGCTATTGGCGACCTCCTCCACCCTGGTGGCCTCACCCACTGCCTCCACCTCCTCCATTTGGTAAGATGAAGTGAAAAGTCTGAGTCAAATTGTAAAGCATTTTCATTTACAATTAATTCCTTCTCGTAAAAGTCACATTTGCTTCAGCACAGTTTTCCAGTGCAAGGGTAATTCTGGTTGAGGACATTGTAACTTTCCTCAAGGCTCTTAGGATATATGATGGGCTGAATCATCTCCCCACACTGAGCTGGAAAGCAGATGTATCTTATAGACAACAAAAGAGGCTAGTAGAACACTGACCTTGGCTCGACGTCTATAAGGGATAAGAAAAATCCCTACCTTCAAGAGCTTAAGATGTTCTCTAGAAGAGAGATTAATACAATAAATGGCACAATGTTGACAATCACCCATAACAGAAACACCAGTGAAGGGCCCTGGAGTTCAAAAGAAAGGTGATATGAATCCCTGGATACCCAGGGATAAGTAAGGGAAAACTGATTAGATGAAAACTGAATGTTTCTTGAATCCAAGAACATGGAGCTCAAAACAATTCCTGTTGGGATAAGAGCTAGAGCTGGGAGTTGGAAGCCTAGCATGAGGTCCAGGCAGAACTGCTGCGTGAATGTTCAAAATGCCCAATAGTGGACAATGGAATTATCTTCACTAGCATACCCTGAGTTCATAGCCTGAAATATATATGACTTTCCTCTTGGAATCCTGACCTGAATGTGGTGAATTTGTTTGAAAAAAAAATTCTTTGGAGAATTTGGTAGTTTAATTTAGTTTTGACAGGATATTTTGCCTAACTATGCCCCAGTGAACCATAAGTGAAGACAGGATCTAGTCTTCCTTTAGGTATAGTCTAGGGGAACAATTGCCTTGGCCTCAGAATAAGTCAGTCTTCTAGCAGAAAATTCATGTACTTCATGATCCGCCTCAGCTCTACCTCCATCACCACATTCCAGCATTCCCTTGTTTGCTGCCCCTGACACTTGGCTTCATGTCCACAAGGAAATCATGTACTATCCCAATAATATACCTGTGTTTCTGCCTTTTACTCACAATACCAACTTTATCTGGGTTCTACTCTTAACTTCAGCCTTTATATATATGAAATTGGTACACTACTTGTTTTCTGAAGCCATTATGAGGATCAAGAGATATATACGTAAAGAAAGAACCTTTCAAAATATCTAGTACATAATGCATACTTATCCTACTCACAGTTTAAATGACAATACTTCCACACAGATCTTCCAAAAATTGTCTTATAAAGTACATTAAATTGAACTAATATTACATCCAACGAGTGTTCAGATTATTTGCAATTCCCATTTCAAAATATAAGGCAAAGACTCCTCCCCTCATTTATAAAAATTCAGCTCCTACCAGATGAAAAAATAGTAATGGTAAGATTCTGTACACAGTTCAATTCAGAGATGTATATCTGATTATGAAGACAAGTTTGTTTTATTACACATAGACACACAGATACAGGCACACACTAAAATATTCATCATGGGCCACAGAAATATTACAGAAGACAAAATGTCTATAGGGACAATAAAGATCATATTGATTAAATACAGTCCTTTGCCTTACAGGACAATCATTTTGATATTTGAAGAGGACCCTCAGCAGCAATCATCATGCTGCAGTTGTTATAATCCAAGAAAATATGATAGATCTGCATTAATATCTGACAATTCCCCCCATCCACACCTATTTCCCGTCCCCTTTGTCTTTCATAGGTAGTACCCCTAATAAATTTCTTGCTATCCAAATACCGTCTAAGTTCTCCTTTCTGTCAGACCCACTAACACTAACCCCTCCCAGAGGAGTACACACAGTGTGCTTTATTGTGTATGCAGTTCAAAAACAGGTAGGTCAACATGGCAATGTAAGACATTCCCTGAAAAAGCCTCAGCAAATATGAGGACAAATGCCACTTGCTTAGAACTCTGGAGGACCATAGAGACTGGAGAAGGACTCCACAAACATTGAATCAAAGAAAGAGACAAGGGAAAAGAGTGAGGTGTGGGGAGTGGGGCATATGGCAATCCCTTATATTTTTTATATAACATTTTATGTAATCTAAGTATCTTTTAAAAATAAAAAATATATTTAAAAAAAGAAAGAAAGAGACAAATATCAGGTAGGAAATTTCAGTCCCATACCAGCTAATCCTCTCTTCTTCCCCTCAGTTTTTCCACATAGCTTGGAGTTTTCCAGAGGCAGCAGCATGGGGCCCTCCCACTGGGGACACAGGCTATAGAGGTATTCACAGCACTGAGTTAGAACCCAACGAGTTAGAATCCAGGCACAGGGACCCAAGTCCCCTGAGACCTCCAGGCAGAACACTAGCTGCTAAGGAGTGCTACATACAAAAGGGCTTCTGTGGGGATCAGAGGAATACCTCACAAAAGATCAACTACAAAGAAAAAGAGGTTGCAATAAAGGAAAAGAGAGACAAAAAGTAGATATGACATATAAAAATCTAAGGACAAAATGGCTAAAGTAAGTTCTGTCTTTACAGTAATAACACTGATTGTTAATGGAGTAAACCCCCCAATCAAAGGACACAGATTGACAGAATTAATTAAAAACCATGCTCCAACGATATGGTTTTTACAGAGACTCACCTTAGAACAAAGACATAAAGAGGTTGAAAGGGAAAGTTTGGGAAAAGATATTCCATGCAAATAGTAACCAAAAAAGAGGTGGGGTACTATACTAATATTGGACAAAATATACTTTAGGTCAAAAGCTTTTATAAGAGACAAAGAAGGACACACTATAAAAAAGGGGGAAACCATTTAAAAAAACAACAATCATATTTATGCACCAACCATGGTGCCCCAAAATACATAAGACAAACACTGGCAAAATTGAAGGGAGAAATAGACACCTCTACAATAACAGCTGGAAACTGTCATCAACAGAAGACCAATAAAGAAGCATAGAACTTGAATAATATGATAGATGAACTAGGTCTACAGACATATACAGAATATTGCACCCCCAAATAGCAGGATATGCATTCTTCTCAAGTGCACATAGATCATCATCTAGGATAGACCACATGTTGGGTCTCAAAACAATTCTCAATTGATTTAAAATCATTGAAATTATACAAAGCATCGTCTCTGACTATAAAGGAATGAAGCTGTAAATCAATAATAGGTGGAGAACTTGAAAATCCACAAATATATGGAAGTTAAATAACACAAGCTTAAACAATCGGTGGATATTTTAGTTTGCTAAAAGCTCCTGGGAGCAATATACCAGAAATGTGCTGACTTTTAAAATATGGATTCATTAGGTTAAAAGCTTACCACACTGAGGCCATAAAACTGTCCCAATCAAGGCATCATCAAGTGATGCTTTCTCACTGAGCTGCAGCTGTGGACATCAGGTACATGGTGGCATCATCAGAAGATGCACAGCTGTGGGAAATCAGGCCTATGGCCACATCCACTCCTCTTCCCCCCTCTCCTCCAGGCCTCATTGCTTTCAGCTTCTGGCTAAAGTGGCTTTCTCTAAGCTTCTGGATTCTGTGACTTCAGCTTCTGGCTCCCTGGGCCTTCTCTTTCAAGTTCTGGGTTTTTGGCTCTATGCAGATTTTTTTCCTGTGTCTGTGGCTTTTTATTCCTCTGTTTATAAAAGACTCCAGGAAGAGGATTAAGACCCACCTTGAGTCATACCTTACTAAAGTTATCTAATCAAAAGGAAGGTCCCTTATCTGAATCTAATCAAAAGCTCCCATCTAAAATAGATTTACATGAACAGAAATGGATTATCTCTAAAGACACGATCTTCTGGGGTCCACACAGCTTCAGCTGTCACAGTGGGTCAAAGAAGAAATTGCAAGGGTAGTTAGTAAATATATAGAGAGTAATGAAAATGAGAACACAACATAACAAAATATATGGGATGCAGTGAAGGCAATTCTGAAGGGGAAATTTATGGCACTAAATGCTTACATTAAAAAAAAAAAAATTCTGGGAAGATGTAGGCATAGAGACATACAGGGCTCACCTCTCTTCTGAAAACAACAGGAGGAAAGGCAGGAACTGCCCAACAAAACTATTCTAGAAATTTGCAGACCAGCCAAGTGTTGTCCACTATCCAGGATAGAGCAGGAAGGAAAGATAAAAGCCAGAGTGAAAACCATGAGTAAATCACCCTTGCCACAAGGAATGATGCCCATCCCCCACCCTCAAGGCAAGCACCATCAGTACAGATTATAACTGGCTGCAGAGATTTTTCCTCCCTGTGAAAAGGGAGGGCATGGACAAGGGCTGAGCATGGCTTCAGATCAGCAAATTTGGTCTGCAGATCTTGGCTCTGAATCTGGCTTTAGCCAGACCAAAGGGATAACCCCCATGAACATTGTTTTATCACAGCCCAGTGGAGGTTGGAGTAAATACACTTCCTCCCTAGGGCTACAGGGAAATGTGTTGAAGATCACCAACTACTGGCCAGCCTGGAAAGTACACCCCAGGTATTCTAAAGGAAAAAAAAAAAAAAGGATTTTTGGCATCTTTACTGTCCCTCTCCCAAGGGCCCCTGGAAGCTCGTCTGCACACTATTAGTGGGTCCCCAACCCTCTTTTGATCAGTTAAAACTGGGCATTTTTAAAGATCTAGAATGAGAGACAGCACAGAGTCAAACAGTAATAAAACCCTAGACAAGAAAGAGAAACTGACCATCATAGTAAACCCACCATCATAATCAAATGCCTAGAAATAAGATAAAAATTACAAGCCATACTAAGAAATAGGAAGATAGAGTCCAAAGGGACAAATTAAAACTCCAGAGAAGACACAGGATTTGAAACAACTAATCACTGATATTCAAATAAATCTAAATCAATTAAAGGAGTTGAAGGAAAATATGGCTAAAGAGAAAAAGTATATTAAGAAGAAATTGGGTGAACACAAAAAAGAATTTGAAAGCTTGAACAGAAAAGTAACAGAAATTATGTGAATGAAAGACAATGGATGAGATTAAAATGCATTACAGGCATACAACAACACATTTGAACAGGCAGAAGAAAGGATCAGTGCCTTAGAGGAAAGGATATATGAAATTGAAAAGACAGAAGAACAGATAGAGAAAAGATGAGCAAGGGGCTCAGGGAATTGAATGACAGTATGAAGCATACTGATATACATGTCATGGGTGTTCCAGAAGGAGAAGATAAGGGAAAAGGGGCAGAAAGAATATTTGAGGAAATAATGGCCAAAAATTTCCCAACTCTTATGAAAGACATGAAAATCCATGTCCAAGATGTGCAATATATTCCAAACAGAATAAATCCAAATAGAACTACTCTGAGAGACAAAGTTATCAGAATGGAAAGTGCCAGTGATAGAGAATCCTGAAAGCATCAAGAGAAAAGCAATCCATCAAATACAGGAGACATTTAAAAAGACAGTGCAGATTTCTCATCAGAAACCATGGAGGTGAGAACACAGAGGTATGATACATATATAAAATACTGAAAAAGAAAATCTGACAGCAAAGAATTCTTTATCTGGCAAAACTGTCCTTCAAAAATGAGAGTGAGTTTAACATACTCACAGATAAACAAAAACAAAGAGTTTGTTAACAAGAGGTTGGCCCTACAAGAAACACTGAAGGGGGTTCTGCAGCCTGAAAGAAAAAGACATGAAGGAAAGGCTTGGAGGAAAGTGTAGAAATGAAGATTATCATCAGAAAGGCAACTAAAAGGGTAAAAGGATAGACAAAAATAAAATATGACATATGAAAGCCAAAAGATAAAATGGTTGAAATAAGTAAAGTCTTTACAGTAATATCATTGAATGTTATTGGATTCAACTCCCGATCAAAAGACACAGGCTGCCGGTTGAGCCCTGAATCTCAGCAGAACTGCAACACCTACTATCCAGTTCATTGGACTCACCCAGGACAACTAACAAGGAGCTGATGATGGACAATGCCCATTCCAAGGAACAAAGAGTGTCTGCAACTACAAGCAAGACATCTGCCCCATGGGATCTAAGTCCCCTCTCAATTACAAACAGAGTGGGCATCACCATCCCAAAACCCTCAAGATTGGGGAATGAACAATGGACTAAAGTAGACATTATTATTCTATTATAGACATTATTATTCTAGAAATGGAAAAACTTGTATCATTGATATATAGGTAGTGGCCACCAGAGATTCTGAGGGATGGGAGATAGAATAGGTGTAACATGGGGGCATTTGGGGGACATTAAAATTGTCCTGCATGACAATGCAATGATGGCTACAGGCCATTATACATTTTGTCAAAACCTATAAAATTGTGCAGGGCACAGTGTAAACTATAATGTAAACTATATTTCATGGTTAGTAACAATGCTTCAATATGTGTTCATCAATTGTAACAAATATACTATACTAATGAAAGATGTTAAAGTGGGAAAGTGGGGGGGGGGCATATGGGGATCCCTTATATTTTTGATGTAACATTTATGTAATCTAAATCTTTTTAAAAAATAAATAGAAAATAAAAGAAAAAAAGACACAGGCTGACAGAATGGATATTTAAAACGTGTCATCTATATGCTGTCAACAAGAGATTCAGATTAGACCCAAGAATACAAATTGAGAGTTAAATGTTCAGAAAAGATATTCCAGGCAAACAGTAACCATAAAAGAGCAGGGGTAGCTATGCTAATACTGTACAAACAGACTTTAAATGCAAAATTGTTATAAGAGATAAAGAAGGACATTATATATTAATAAAAGGAGCAATTCACCAGGAAGAAATCAATTATATTTATGCACCTAACTAGGGGACCCCAAAATACATGTGACAAAAACTGGTAAAATTGAAGGGAGAAATAGACATATCTACAATAATAGTTGGGGATTTCAATACATTGCTCTCATCAATAGACAGAACATCTAGACTTAAGACCAGTAAGGAAATAGAGAGTTTAAAATAAATGAACTAGACCTAACACACACATACAGAACATTGCCCCCCAGATCAGCAGGACATGCATTCTTCTCAAGTCCTTATGGATCTTTCTCCAGGATAGATAACACATTGGATCACAAAACAGGTCTCAATAAATTTAAAAAGAAGATTGAAATTATACAAAGGTCTTTCTCTGATCATAATGGAATGAAGCTGGAAATCAGTAGGCAGAGAAGGGTGAAATTCACAAATACATGGAAGTTAACACGCTTTTATATAATACATGGGTCAAAGTAGAAATTGCAGGAGGAATCAGTAAATATCTCAAGATGAAAAAAAAGGAGAACACAACATATCAAAATTTACGGGATGCTGCGAAGATAGTACTGAGAGCGACATTTATAGCCCTAAATCTCTATATTAAAAAGGAAGAAAGGCCTCAAATCAAAGACCTAATTACACATGTGGAGGAGCTAGAAAAAGAACAGCAAACTAATCCCAAAGCAAGCAGAAGGAAAGAACGAAAATCAGAGCAGAAATACATTGAATTGAGAATTAAAAAACAATAGAGCTAATTAACAAAACCAAAAGTTGGTTCTTCGAAAATATCAGTAAAATTGACAAACCCCTAGATTGACTGAAAAGAAAGAGAGAGAGAAGATGCTAATAAATATAATAAGAAATGAGAGGGGGAATATTACTACTGACCCCAGACAAAAAGGGTCATAACAGAATACTATGAATAGCTGTATACCAACAATTTAGACAACCTAGATGAAATCGATAAATTCCTAGAACACATGAAAAACCTACATAGGCTCTAGAAGAAATAAAAGATCTCAACAAACCAATCACAAGTAAAGAGATTGAATCAGTCATCAAAAACCTCCCAAGAAAGAAAAGCCCAAGACCAGATAGCTTCCGAGGTGAATTCTACCAATCATTCCAAGAAAAATTCATATAAAACCTGCTCAAACACCTTCAAAAAATTTGAGAGGAGGGAACACTACTGTTTTAGTTTGCTAAAAGCTGCCAATGCAAAATACCAGAAAAGAGTTGGCTTTTAAAATGGGAATTTATTAGGGTAGAAGCTTACAGTTCCAAGGCTGTGAAAATGTCCAAATCAAGGCATCATTAAGAGATGCTGTCTCACCAAATTGCATTTGTGGGCAATCAAGCACATGGCAGGGTATAATGATGGTCCTCTTGTCCCTATCCTCTCCTCTGGGCCTATATCTTAGGTCTTTGAACTGCTCCATGGACCTACCTTCTTGGGAGCCTCTTTCTGTGCCTCTGTGCTCTGCTGATTCCAGCCTTTGGCCTTTAGGGACTTTCCTTCTATCTCTTGAGGCTTTTTTTCCCCGTGTTTCTCTGCTTTTAGTCCTCTACTTATTTGGACTCCAGTGAGATGATTAGGGCCCACCTTGGTCCTAATCAAATTAAATCTAATCTCACCAAAGGCCCTTAACTGAAACTATCTAATTGAAATGTCCCTTAACTGAATCTACCCAAAAGACCCCACATACAATAGTTTTACCTGCATAGGAATGGCTTAGCTTAAGAACATAATTTTCTGGTGTCCACAAAAGACTCAAACCAGGAGATTCCACCATCTGGACCCCAAAAATACATGTTCTTTCCATATGCAAAATACACTCATTCCATCACAGTATTTCAAAAAGCCTTCAATAAGTTCAGTAACAATGCTGAGTACAAAATTTCATCAAAATTAGTTACAGGCATGTAGTCTTTCTCGAGGTAAAATTCCCCTCTGGCTGTAGAAATGTGAAATTTACAAAGCAATTTATCTGCTCCAATAGTCAAAGGAGGGGCAGTCATGGGATGAATATTTCCATTGCTATAGGGAGAATTTGGAAGGAAAACTGGAGTCACAGTCCCCCCCCCCCAAAAAAAAAACCCTGCATGGCATACTCCATTAGATTTCAAAGTCTGAGAGACATCTATAGAACAATGTCTTCTCCTTGGGACCTCATGGAGATCCCTTACCCAAGGGCTTCCCAGGTGGCCATCTTCTCGGTTCCACCTTCATCAAGCCTCTGATTGGTGGCTGAGCTCTAAGCCTTCCCTCTAAGAACACTAGGGTGACAGCCACACTCTCCCCAATTTCTGGGGCACAGACTCAACGCCCTTAGCACAGTGGGGTAACTGCCATACTCTCCCCAATTTCTGGTATATAGGCCTAACACTCTCAGAACAATGGTGGTGACCAAACTCTCCCCAATCTACTGGGACTGTGCCTCACCCTCACTGAAGCCTGGGGCAGCTGTACATTCCTGAACAATGGGGCAAAAGTCCACCCTCTTCAAATGCTGGGGCAAACTCAGCCTTTTTTCACAAATGGGTTTGGTCCCTCTCTTGGCCTGAGAAGATGTCTTAAGTCCAGTCCTCAGCTTCCACAGTTTTGCCCTTGAAGTCATTTTTCCTTTAATATTTCCCTTTCCTGTCCCTTTTAGTCCAGGCTGACAGTGGATTCTTTCATGCAGATCTCATAAAAAGCTTGTTAGTTTCAAATGCAGTTCACAGGGGTCCAAACCATCAGACAATAGGACTTTCCACAAATCCTTTCTGGATAACTGAATTTCCAATCTTCACTTGCAAAGAAATGGCTGCCTGATTCCAAGTTCATTTACGTCCTCACATGGGGCCCTATTCTCTGGGGACTTCTTTTCTTGGAGCTTGGAATTTCCCAAACCATCAATTTCTGGTTTCTTTGTGCCCAGGATTTCAGTTCTCAGCTTATCCCTTTCCTCTTGCCTTTTGTAATAAGCTGCAAGGAGAACCCAGGCCACATTTTTCACATTTAGTTTGAACATCTCCTCAGCTAAATGTCCAAGCTCATCACTTTCAAATTCTGCCTTCCATTTAACATCAGGAGAATTTTGCCACATTCTCTGCCACTTTAAAGCAAGGATCACCTTCCTTCCAGTTTGCAATGATACTTTTCACCATTTCTGTCAAAAGTCTCATCAAAAATAATTTTAAGGTCCATATTTGTACCAAAAGTCTCTTCAAAGCAATCTAGGCCTTTTCTATCAAGCTTCTCACAATTCCTCCAAAATCTTCCCCTTATCCATTTGTACAATCATTCTTACACTTTTGGTATTCACATAGCAGCATGCCGCTCTCCTCGTGCAAATTTGTTTTAGTTTGCTAAAGGCTGCCAATGCAAAATTCGAGAGATGAGTTGTCTTTTTTAATGGGAATTTTTTAGGGTAGAAGCTTACAGTTCCAAGGCTGTAAAAAAGTTCCATATTATGGCATCATCAAGAAATGCTGCCTCACCAAGTGGGTGATCAGGCACATGGTGGTATCATCTAAAGATGCTTTCTCTTGGAGCACAGCTGTGGGTGATCAAGCACAGGGTAGGCATAATGGTGGCCTGCTCATCTCTCTCCTCTCTTCTAGGCCTGTCTCTTATGGCTTCAAGCTACTCCATGGGTCTAGATTCTTGGCCTCCTCTTTT
Organism: Cabassous unicinctus; assembly: GCA_029593785.1. Taxonomy (NCBI): domain Eukaryota; kingdom Metazoa; phylum Chordata; class Mammalia; order Cingulata; family Chlamyphoridae; genus Cabassous; species Cabassous unicinctus. The sequence continues at coordinate 33,573 of JAQZBX010013644.1, forward strand.
TGTACCTTTTTGCTCCACTGATTCCAGGTTTGGCCTCCAGGACCTCTCCTTCTGTCTCTTGAGGCTTTTTTTCCTGTGTTTCTCTGCTTTTAGTCCTGCATTTATATAGGACTCTAGTGAGAGGATTAGGACCCACCCTGGGTCCTGCAATCTAATCAAAGACACTTAACCAAAGTGATCTAATCAAAAAGTCCTTTAACTGAATCTAACCAAATTGCCCCACATAGAATATAATAGGTTTATGTGTACAAGAATGGGTTAGTTTAAGAACATAATTTTCTGGGGTTCACAAAGGAACCAAACCAGGACAATTACTTAACTCATTCTGTGAGGCCAACAATACCATAATAACAAACCCAGAAAAATTACTACAAGAAAATAAAATTATATACCAATTTCTCTATGAATACAGATGCAAATATCTTCAATAAAAATACTTGAAAATAATATCCAACAGCACATTAAAAGAATTATACACCATGATCAAGTGGGTTTTATCCCAGGTATGCAAAGATGGTTCAACATAAGGAAATCAGTTAATGTAATATACCAAACTAAAAAAAACAAAGGGAAAAAGACATGACCATCTCCCTTGATGCAAAAAAGACATTTCAAAAAATGTAGCATCCTTTCCTGTTAAAAACACTTACAACAATTGGAATAGAAGAAAGTTCTTCAACATTATAAGTGTATACATGGAAAACCCACAGCTAACATACTCAATGGTGAAAGACTGAAAGATTTCACTCTAAGATCTGGAACAAGACATTTATGCCCACTATAACCACTGTTATTTAACAATATACTAGAAGTTCTAGACAGAACAGTTAGGCAATAAAAATAAATAATATTCACTATTTGAATATGACATGATCCTATATATAGAAAGTCCTGAAAAATCTACAACAAAGCTCCGAAAGCTAATAAATGAATTCAGCAAATTAGCAGGGTACAAGATCAATATGCAAAAATCAGTAGTGCTTTTATACACTAGTAAAAAGCAATCTGAGGATGAAATCAAGGAAAAAACTCCACTTACAATTGTATCTAAAAGAATCAAATATGTAGGAATAAATTTAACCAAGGATGTAAAGGACTTGTACACAGAAAACTATAAAACATTGCTAAAAGAAGCCCTAAATAAATGGACATTCCATATTCATGGATTGGAAGACTAAATAGCATTAAGCTCTCAATTCTACCCAAAATGATTTGCAGTTTTGATGTAATCCCAATCAAAATTCCTATAGCCTGCTTTGCAGAAATGGAAAAGCCAAAACTCAAATTTATTTGGAAGGGCAAGGTGCCCCAAATAACCCAACATGTCTTGAAAAAGAAGAATGAAGTTGAAGGATTCACACTTCCTCACTTGAAAACACATTACAGACGGAAGGGCAAGATAGAGGCAGAATAAGGCGCTCCAAGAGTAATGCAGCTACAGTGCAATTAGTAATCACCCAGCGCTACCTAAATCACATGTTTGGGGGTGGGCAGGAGACCAGAAGAGCATCCTGCAACATCCTTGGAAGAATGGAAGGAGGAGACTGCCCATCTGCAGTGATGATTTGGGAGTAGAGTACTGCACGCAGCAGAGGCTGGTGCTCATCCCCCACTGGTGGTGCAAGATGACTCCGGAGCCATTCCCTGGCTGGAGTTGAAAGCTCCATTTCCAAAAACAGGGGAGGCAGAGACAGTTGGGCACTGACTTCAGCTAATGATTAGTAGATTCAGCTGGCTAAATTCCAAACCTAAGAACAGTGAAAGTTTGAACCTGTCCAATTCAGAAAGGGCCCGGTACCCTCCATTGTAAATCCACCCCCCACATGAGGGGAAGTGGGACTGATTGAAAATCACAGTGATGGTACGAACTGGCTTCTTTCCACCCACGTCAGATTGATGTCCTAGCGTAGGCTAGGACTGTAGTCACTTTCAGCCCACACAGACTGAATTGTTAGGTACCCATGTGTCTACATACCCACCCCCAATAGGACGGACAATGTTTCCTCAGGTTGTCTGGGAAACTGCGGGCACTTTTGGCCCACACTAGACCACTGGACACATCTTTGGCTCCATTCCCTCCCTTGATAGAGCAGGAGGGACAGTGTTACCCCACCGTCTCTGGGCAATGGCTGCTGCTTTTGGCCTGTGTAGAGACATGAAATGCCCACTTACCCCTCCCACTAGTTATTTGTATAGATTGCTGGAAAGGGTGGGGTGTAATTGGCCAGCAATCTATCCTGGAAGGTTCTGCTACAGCACACACAGGACCCTAGGCATAATAATCATTAACCTGCATACATGCTGCCCCTCACTGTTCTGGGAACCCACATGATTTCCCCCGTATGCGCGTACTCACTGTAAATCATTTACTAGGCTACCTGCACCCTCAAGCTGCTCTATGCATTAGCTAGACCCCCTCTTTGTGCTGTCTAGCCCTATATAATCTTTGTCTTCCCGCTGTACAGTATGGTAACTACCTGACCAGCCATCATTGAGACTGGACATGTGAGTAATAAATGGTGTGACTGCTGCTGGCCTCTTCATGTGGTTTCTTTGGAATATCAAAGTATTTGGTCAGCCTTCCTGGGCTCTACCTTCCTGCGTTACAATTGGCATAGTCAGCAGGATTTTCCAGAGAATCCCATCGGGGATAAGGTGGTTGAAAGCATGTCAGCCATTCCAGATACTGCAGGGGAGACCCTACAGTGCACAGTGGAGTCTGCGGAGGAAATTCCGGGGTGGTCGTGCACTTCTATGTGGTATGAGCTTGCCCAGCTGATAAATACTTGGGGGCCCATTTGGGAGTTGGGGGATGCCCCATACACTCCTGCTGGATTAGTGCAGTTAGAGAAGAGAATAGAGGGAACTTTTATTAAGAAGAAAGAGCAACATGAGGTTGCTGCAGCCATTGTGTGGCCCTTCCTTTTTGCCTTGCCTGATAGTACTAACAAGCAGTTAACTGCCGAAACAAGGGCAAGGTGACTGGAGGAGAAGTTAAAAGTTGGAACTGAATCTCCAACTGGTTCAAGTAGATCAAAAGGAGAATTTAACTAAGAAATCGGAGGAAGCACAAGAACAGATGCAGACAATGGTATGTCAATATGCTCCGGTTAAAGGAAAGAAATTTTACAACTAGAAAGGAATTTGCAGACTTCCACCTCTGCCTTAGTGACAGGTTTCTCTGAGCAACTAGATAAGAAAGAGATAGTGATTCAGATGTAGAAACTAAAGAAGATTCTTTAAACCATGCTAAACCACTTGTGCAAAGGAAGGCTAAATCACAGATATAACATCCTGCACAATCAGAAGTGCTAAATAAGGCACTTGTCAGTGAAACCATGCTTGTAAGAAAACATTCTGCTGAAGAGTTAACTAAGATAAGGAAAACATTCTGGTAGCAACTCTGCAAACCCCCTGCTGCCTGAATGATGTGGCTGTGGGCTGGTGGGAGCTGATAGAATTAAACTGCTGGAAGAGTAGAAAACCCTAGCAGTATTAATGTTCTCTCTTTTGTTTTCATGATAATTCTAATTGGGCCTGAATAGCCACATTGATAAAATTAGTGCTGTTAAAGTTTACTAACTTTTGAACTGGACAATTCTATGAAAGTAAGAGAAAAAGAAAAAAAAAAGTAGAAAAATGCTAGCAGCTTTTGTAAGCCTGCAATTAAAAATATATTACAAAACTAAAAGCTCATAAGATTTGTGAAAACTATGGAAAAGTTTAAATGGGGTGTTAATTTGACAATGTTTTAAGTTTTAGTGACATTTTATTTTCATTGGAATTTTTGTCAAGGTGTGAAAAGGACCTTTCAGTTTCAAATCAATAGCTTACTCCTGAACTTTGAGTCTAAGTATACTCCTAAAGAGTAGTAATCCAGAATATATACGTGTTAAATGTCTGACTGTCTAAACTGCTAAATTACTGCTTAACTGCTCAAGTAATCCTAACTGGTTGCTGGTTACTAACAAAAGTGTTTCCAAGAATGAACTTGCATATTACAGGCAACATAGATTCCAGAGGAGATCTTAAAAGCAGTAAAAATCAGAGATGTGAAATGACGGAGAGCTTGGGAACAGTCATACCAAAGGAGTAGAATAATGAGTCAAGTTAGTAAGCTTTATGTTTCCTCTGTTGTGTCTTAACTCTTTTTGTGTTTGTCTGTTTGTTCAGTGTATATTTTCATACCTCCAGATGGTAATATTAAATTAACAAGTGAAAATTCTTTAAAAAGCTCTATTCAAATGGCCAAAAATTTAAATAAGCACTTATATTGATAAATAAGTATGGATACTAATAAGATAAATTAGCATTTTATGTGTTAAAACTTTGAAATGATGAAAATTGTAAGTTTTGGCTAATGAAATTATTACTAACCTCTTTTTGATAAAAGAATTGTTTTTGCCTAAATTGAAATAAATAGTTTATTTTTTCTTCACAGAACATAATGATGGATGTGAGACGTAAATGGATATAGAAAGAAGTAAAATGTTTGTGGAAGTGCTGACTAAAATTTGATGTTTGTTTAAGGGAGTGTGTTTTGTCCTAAAATGTTTGGTTTTCATAAAATCAGGATAGAAGTATGTAGGAAAAAACTTGAATGCATATGGCAAGTTGTAGAAGGTATTATAGAAGGTAGCATTAAGTAAGGAAATATGTTCTGTGAAGGTCAAATTTGTCTTGAGATGCAGTAACTATAGTCTATGTGATTATGGATAGTTATAATAAGTTTGTAAAAGCATTGTTTAAACTGAAATATGTAAATGGCTAATTCCAGGAAGCCATTATTAAACAGAAATTGTTACAAAAAGTAACTTCATAACAGAAAAACCTGTCAAAGGTCACCTCAATCTGCATATTAAAGTAGTGGTAGGGGGAAGCGGGAGTGGCTCAGTCGATAGGGCCCCCGTTTACCATATGGGAGGCCCCGGGTTCCCTTCCTGGGGCCTCCTTGTGAGGGCGGGCCGGCCCGCGCGGCTTGAAGGGCTGGTGCAGCGGGACCTCGCAGTGAGAGGGAGATGGGCGGACGCGGAGAAGAAGCACAACGGATAGACACGGCGAGCACGGGCAGCGGGGTGGGGGATAAATAAATAAATAAATAAATCTTTAAAAAAAATAAAGTGGTGGTAGGGAAAAAATAATCTTGGTTCCATTGGGAAGCTTAGGTTTTCATAAAATAATGGAGAAAGTAGTTTTTCCTGTACTGCTAAAATAAAATACCTGTTAATTAATGTAATCATGGTAAAGGTGTAAAAGTGAAAAGTAAAGCAATAAAATAGTTAAGTTCATTTGCTATGTTATAAGTTGAATGAAAAATGTTTAAAAACTGTTATAAAATTAAGAGATTTTTTTAACCTTCTGTTAATCAAAGTTATATGGGTAAAATATTCATATGAATATTTAAAGATTGTATAAAATTCCCCCAAAATTAACAATGTTTCGGCATAATATTAGATAAAAGTATGATGTTGTTAATCATGGTTTTAATTATTTTTAAAAATGGTATATGTCACAGAAACAACCTCTTCGCCTGGAAATCAAGAGGTGAATGCTCGTATTCATCTGATTTGCCCCACCTCTGCTAAAGAAGCAGCTATATGGCTGCAGAAAGAGAGTGGCCATGGCCATGGTGCGTAACAGTAGATGATCAGCCTTGCTGACCTGCTTTGGGGTACAGCAGACCAGCACACTGCTTTGCAACTCCCAGGAGAGTCGGGGACAAAGAAGAAGAGGCCAAAACAGCAAGCTGTGTGTTATTGATCCTCCTAGCTGCCAGGAAGGGCTCCCCTCCCCCACCCCCAAGATATGCAGCAAGGGCAAAACTCCTGGCAAATTGTATCTGACTGAGAGGAGAACAGACTTCTCCCTCCCTGCCAGCTCCTTTAGATATATATAGAGCGGGAGGGTGCTCTGGGTCATTTAGGAGGGTACTAGAAAGATAAAGAAGCTGAAGAAAATTCTTGAGTTTCTCCTGCCTGTGACTG
>JAQZBX010013645.1:0-39555 GCA_029593785.1 Cabassous unicinctus
TTTTTTTTTTCCCTTCAGAGGCAGTAACTGAGGCTCAGAGATGTTGAGACTGGAACTCACCTATGCCTCTGTCTCCCACATCACTGACGTGGCACAGAGAATTCAGCAAATGTTTGCTGTATTGAGTCAAATGATCAGAGGCTGCTTCTCTGGGAATTGACTCACTGTGGGTTTGGGCTGATGCCTCATCTTTATCAGTAAATCTTCTTCCTTTCCAAAAATAAACCACTGTTTGGCAAGGAAGGGCAGAGAAGGGTCTAGCAGGAGGGGTGGGGAGATGGGAGCAGGAAGGAAGGGGCTGAATAATGGAACTTGAAGTGATTCTATAAATTAGGAACCATCCAGCTTGCCACTGACCCAGGCGTCTTTATCAATTTGTTTCTCCACACCCTGCCAGCCTGGCACAATAAAGCTTCCTGTCCATTTCAGACCTAATCATGCAGAACATAAATCCCTCAGCAGAGGGGCAGCTGGGAGGGTTGGGGTACCATCCACAGGACTGTTCGTTTTCATCTCCTGGCACGTAATGAAATCAAGAATGCACGTCAGTTCACCGGAGCTGCTTTATTCCAAGTTGTTAAATAAGAATCCCTGCTCCACCCCTCATTAGACTCAGGAGGTCTCCCAAAGAAGGGGGAGGGAAGCTAGCATTTATTGAGTGCTTCCCATGTGCTAGATACTTTCATTGCACTTCAGTCTTCTAAAGAACCTTGTGATGTGGGTACTATTTACAGGTGAGCCAATGAACTCAGCGAGGGAGGTGCCCCGAGAAGAGAGGGTGGGTCTTGGAGTGGCATATCTATTTTCAAATCCTACTCGCCAAGCAATTTTCTTGCAGTTATTAAATGTAGGAACTTCCTATACCTTTTATGTAACTTCTTTGGGATTTCTGGTAGAGGGTTGAGGGAACCCTCCCTAAAGTATTTTGGTTGTTGTCAATCCAGTAAACATTTATTGAGGGTCTATTTCACTTCCACCCTGGTTCTGTTTTTTTTTTTTAAGATTTATTTTCTATCTTTCTTTCTTTCTCCCTATCCCTTATTGTTTGCACTTGCTGTGTCTGTTTGTCTTCCTTGTTTCTTTAGGAGGCACAGGGAACTGAACCTAGGACCTCCAATGTGGGAGGGAGGCACCTAATCGCTTGAGCCACCTCTGTTCCCTGCTTTGTTGTGTCTCTCATTATGTTTTTTTTCTTCTTGTGTCTCTTGTTGCATCATCTGGTTGTGTCAGCTTGCCACACCTGCCTGTCGCACCAGCTCGCTGTCTTCTTTAAGAGGCCTTGGGAACCGAACCACGGACCTCCCCACGTGGTAGGTGGGAGCTCAGTCGCTTGAGCCACATCCACTTCCCTGTTTTTTTAAACATAACTTGTTTGTCCACATTTCAGGCTAAATAGGGACAGTGTCCTGTCCTTTAGTTTCTGCTCCCTTTTCTTCTTGCTTCTTACATATCCTAGTTTTCATTCTAGTTCATAGTTATCTGCCCAAAGATCCTCATCCTTGTTTTGGAAACTACACTTAACTCCTGTTCTCCGATTACACCTTGTCCTACCTCACTCATGTCTGAGTTTGCCCACCTATTCTATTTAGAGACACCTGCATCTCCAGGTTAGTGACACACCTGCTGCGTTGGACTCACCAGGACCTACCTAATCAGATTTGCTCCCCCTTTTCCTAGAGAGGAGGAGGAGTGAACAGTGTGTACCTTGGCTATAGAGATGAATAAGACACCGTTCTTGTCCTGGATTAACATGGAGCCTGGTGAGAGATGAACATACACCCACGTCACTGAAAAATAAGCCATAATTAAATAAGTACCAGAGTGAATTACATAAACAATCCTAGGAGGTTGGGGTGAGGCGGGGGTGGGGAGTAAAAAATAATGTGCTGTTCCTTAGGTCACAATAAATCGCAAAATTTCTGCCCACATCCAGTTCCTCTATTCCTATTAGCTTGTGAACTCTTAGTTCCTGACAAATGAATTAGTTGAAATGGGAACATTATTTTTTAAAATTTTATTTTATTATTTTATTTTACGTAATTTGGGTCAACATCACCGAAGGCTGAACCAGCAGTCGACTCCATCGTAATCTTCTTGGTTAGAAGTGATATGTTGTGAGAACAGCAGGATACCATTTCAGGGAGTGGGTTTGCTGCCTGCCTCCACTCGTAAATGAATAAAGGGCCAGGCTGGAAGACTGGGCAGTGGGGAAAGGCTGGAGTCAGGCTTTCAGACTGGGAGTAGATCCACACTGACCTCTTGGGAGGCCATATATAGATGGGGTAAGTCTCGTCATCCCCTTTGGCTGGGGGCACCATGGATCAAGGGGAAAGCCTGAAAATGGAGAAGGAAGTGGTTTTTCAAAGAACCTGGATGGGACTTCCAGATTGAGATGGCATCATGGCACCTGGCCTCTCGCCTTGTACTTTCCTATGGCAGTACTCCTGAAAAACAGAAATCATTGCCTTTTCAATAGCATGGATTCTAGACTTCAGGAGGAAGTTCCACTTAGCAAAGCAAGGCTGACACTCTTGAGCAAAAGAGCAGGAGACAGATGAGAAGAGAATTTCAATTAATGCCCTGTCTACCTCTTACCTTAAAGACACAGGGTCTTCTCTGAACAAAAGCAGGGAAATGCCACTTATACAGAGATTGTTTCTGAGGCCATTTAACCTCCAGCACTCCCTATTATTACCTCTATTTATTTACACATTGTGGGACTATAATTTCCAAGAAATTAAAAAGTAAGAGGGGGTCATGGTAGAAGAGATAGGGTAGGTGGCTCTTTGAGTACCCGGCTGTGAAGTCAGAAGGATGAAGGAGTAGAGATGTACAAAGAGATCTGAGATGGGTGCACTCTGGTTATTGTAGATGTGCATGCATTGCTTTTCATAAAGAAAGAAGAGCAGGCTGCATAAAGTTATCCCAGAATAAATTCTCCTTCATGTGTTAAGGTCAGGAAGTAAAGTCAGAGGGCCTGTTATGATGTGGCATAGACATAAACAAAGACTAGGGATTGGACTAGAGTCTGTGCTTATCAATCAGCCTTCAGCTTAAGTCTGGAAGTAGATTCTAACAGTAAACATATGGTTGATAGATAGGACCAAGGAAGAGCCAACCAGAATATTTCCTGGCAACAAACCTGAATAGATCTCTCCTTTTAAAAGGATGAATAATAAGAAAAACAAACAAAGGGGCTTTGAAGATTTTCTGGGGCATAAAAAGGGGAATATTGAATTCAGAAGAAAAGAAAATCTTTGAAAAAAATATGGAACAGTAAATAAAAGCATTTACTAAGATGAGTCTTTTGTCTTCTCAATAAATATGAACTCTGTGAAACAAGGAACAACAGATGAAATGGTAAGTTTAAAAGGGCTGGCTGAGTTGCAAGCAGAGATGATCTGAAATAAAAATCGTTAAGAAATATAAAATGCAATAGTATAAGGAAACTTGTATTTGCTTTAGAAGCAGTAAAGAAAAGAAATAACGCTGCAGAAAATTGAATGGATGTCATGGGACACAGGTTAAGAAGTTCTCCTTGGGTGCAGAAGAAAAGCCCAGAGAAAGAAGACAATTATACAAGGGAAAGAGTGTGGAGGACAGAGAATGGAGCTTCTGGGCTGTAGAGACTGGGGTGGGGGTGGGTGGGAGCAGGGTAACTGAACCCAGGGATAGGGTCACCAAGTGGGAACTGGAGCCACAAAGGGTCTGTCCAGCAGGAGCTGGAGCTATAGAAGGCTGAGAGGAGGAGGCTAGAAATACCTTGGCTTCTTTCTTCTTCCCACTCTCCAATTTTCTGCCAGAATCTCCCACTGGCCAAATCTTGTCTGAAGCCAGCTGACAGAGAACCGGAGGGGATAGCCAGCAGGGTCAGCCCCTCTGTGATACAAAGAAAGCAGGGGAAGGGAAAGGGACCGGTACAGGGCCAACCCATAAAACCTAAAGGAAACATTTTGCAAACAAAAGCATAAGTCAAACGCATTCCCTATATGTGAAAGCCAAACATCAGCAATGGCAACGAATGGAGCTACATTAAATCCCCCTATTGAAAGGTAATTAGTTTCAGATTTGGTTTAAAACACACTAAATGCCAATTACAGTTATTTACCAAAGGCTCACCTACAAAATGGAGAGAAAAACATTACAAATAAAACTGAGAATAGGAATTACAATATCAGCAAAAGGAATAATGCAAGACAAAGCAATGATTAAAACGGTGAGTGATATTACATTATAAAAGGTAAAATTCACATGGATGCCAGGACAATAATTTACACTTATCTCAGTGATTCTCAACCAGGATGGTAAAAAACTCCCCCAAAATCGTATCAAAGTCTCCACATCCCTTGATATTCAGGGGTGGGGTGATATCCTGTTTATTCTTGTGGGCATATATTGTGTCCTTCAGATATGTTAGTATTTATATTAAGCACTTATATTAGTGATGAAATACACAGGGTCATTCCCAATAATTTCTTTTGTCTTTATGTAAAATTTTCCTGGAAGTTCTGATCAGTATAATAAGACATGGCTCAGAAATAAAATGTATAACAATGGAAATAAAATGTATAACAATGGAAAAGTAGTTGTGTCAATATTATCTTTATTTGCAAGTGATATTATTTACCCTAGAGATTGACACGCTAATAGTACTAATAAGATAGATTTGTAAGGTAATCAAACGCTGAAGAAAATTAAAAATAGCTTTCTTATAAACTAGCAATAACCAGTTAGAAAATATAATGGAAAAAAATTCAGATTCCTACTAGCAATGCAAATACAAAATACTAACTTTTGTACAGGATATAGATAGAGAAAATGACAGTAATCATTTGGGAGACATAAACTAAGACTTGAATAAATGTGGAGACATACCATTTAACTGGTTTAAGAACAATGTTAAAAAGATGCCATTTCTTCCCAAATCAATTTATAGATTTAACTTAATTTTATTCTAAATTTTGTTCATGGAGTAGGGGGCACTTTTGGAATCCAATGAGATGATTTAAAAATTCATGTAGATGAATTAAAAGAAGTTATATTTAATAACAGGTTCACAGGGGAGTGGGATGGATGAAAAAAATTCACTAGATGTATTAATTGATTCTAAGACTGTCAGGAACATTAAACTATGTATCTTAGAATGGAGGGAATATGATAAGTTCAAATCCTTCATGAATCCTTCAATTAGGACTTCTGCTACAGAAGAAGTTACTTTCTCCATAAAATGCAGTAAAATTTAACTGAATAATACATGTTTTTTCTTCAGAGACTTAATGATTCTATAAATACACAACTAAAGAAATATTTAAAGTAATTGCCGTTTTAAACCAGGAAACACAGCTCTTAAGATGTCCAAAGAGTTACTGCAAGAGTGAGAAGCAGCAGCGAACCTCAAAAGCATGTTGAGATGTGAATGCTGGTGTTGCCTGGGCTTGACCACTAGCTGAAAGTCCCACCTAGCATCAAGGAGCAGTTGATTGGAATCCAGGCCTCATCACAGTTAAAACCTAATCTGTCATTATCTTAGGTTGGGCTCCCTAAAAGTAGAGCCTGAGATGAGAATTCTTGTGCTAGTGATTAGTTGTAGGCAACTCCCAGGTGAAACCTCTAAGGAGGTGATGAAAGCAGGGAAGGGAAGAAGGGTTCAACTAAAGTCTAGCTTCCACTTGATTTCACAAGAATCTCAAGCATGAATGGGACCCTAGAGTTTTCCAAGCTTGAGGCAAGGGGGCTGGCCTTTTATAACTCCATTGTACTCCATCTTTGGCTTCAAGGTCCCTGGGAGGGGCAAAATATCCCAGGCCTCTCAGGTGGGGAATGCTGAGAGCTATTTATTCTTCAATGCTCATGGCATCTGGGGATGGGTGGTTCAGCCTGGTAAAGGGGATCTGGGCCGGGTACCAGCGGCATTTATAATAATCATGGACCTTTAGCGTACCTGTGGATTAGTCTAAAGCATGAATGATAAATTGATCTATATATGATAGAGACAAAGAAAGAAAGACTAGAAGAAAACACACCAACATTTTGACATCAATTATTTTTTGGTGATGGTGATTTTTAGTTTGTCCTTATACTTTAAACTGAGGTCTACATATTTAAAAAATATGTGCAAGCATATCAGAAAATCAGAAAAGAAAATACCAGCAGCTCTGGGCAGTGGATTTGACCAGACAGATATGGGTTAGGGTTTAGCTTTTGCGCAAATTACTTAACTTGTTGGAGCCTCAGGTTTCTCTTCTGTAAAATGGGGCTAACAGATGTGGCACACAATTTAGACATTGTTTGTACAGAATCTGGCCCTCCTCCTGCCCCCGTTTTCCTGATGTGGCACCCCTGCTTGCTTTGGGGAACTGCTCCTGTCTCATTCTGTGTTATCTTGATGGGAGTCACAGTAATCTCCACACCCCAATGTCCACTGTGTGGGTATGCAACCCTACAGTATTGTGAAAACGTGGCTGGTCTTTGTCCTGCATTCCTTTGAATCTTTGGCATTTCCTGTGATAGGAGTGCCTTTTGTTCTTCATGGTGAGCCCCAGGAGCACACCTGATAGTTACAGGGTGGGCTCAGCCAAACCTACAGCCACAGGTGGAGGCTGGCAGCACCAGAAAAACCAACCAGGTGGGTAGGCAGTTGTGGCTTTGAGCCACATCATATTGGCCCACCTCCCTGACCTTAGGGAGGGCCAAGGAGGGAGCTGCAGACTGAGTTCAGTCACTTGGGCATTGATTCCATTGATCATGCATACATAATGGAACCCCATATAAACTCAGGACACTTGAAGCTCCAGAGAACTTCCATATTTGAGAAAATACATCTCTGAGCAAGGAGGGTGAATTGTCTTGACTCTACCTGGAAGCTTGCATTTGAGACCTTCCCAGACCTCTCCTGATGCATTTCTTCTTGTGGCTGCTTCTTATTTGGTCCTTTTACTATAATCCTATAATCCTAAGTATAGCACTTTCAGTGAGATCTGTGAGTCATTCTAGTGAATTATTGAGCCCAAGGGGGGGTGGGGTGGAATCCCTGAATTTCTAGCCAGTTGGTCAGATGTGCAGGTGGCCTAGTTCCCAAACTTGCTACTGGTGCCAGAAGGACAATCTTGTAGAGGATTGCCCTGGACCTGTGGGGTCTGGCCTGACTCTGGGTAGAGTCAGAATTGAATTGACTGAGTTACTCCAGTATTTGAATTGCTGTCAGAAACTGTTGTAGAAGTTACTGTAGAGGCTTTTTATTACCTTTACAAACCCAGACTCTGATAATTCCACAATCAGAATTCCTCTTCAGACTTTTCCAAAGTGGAGGGCAAGTTCATTCTCTTTTCCTTGGATCATGGACTTCCCAGCAGCTGTCTTACCTGTTACAGGGAGAAACTTTTCTGAAAGGAGTACAATACCGAAAGAAGAGGCAGAGTCCTACTGGCCAAGCCCCCTGTTTCTGACCCTGTCCTGTGGTCTGTGTCTCTGGTTGTTGGTTTGTTTTTAACTTGAGCTGGTTTGATTTGGGTTCTTGTTGTGACTTGGAATCAAGAGAGCTGGACTAAGACAGTATATCGCCAGGATAATTGCTAACATCCTTTCCCTCCTCTGGAATACCTGCTGCCCCCTAAATCTTTCTCTGCCAGTCCTCAGTCCTCTTTTTCACTCTCGTGCTTTCCACCACACAGTTTAGCCCTGGCTTTGCTGTCTATCGCAGGCTATTAGGTCACATCTTAAGTATCTCTGTGGTTCCCCACGTTACCTACAGCAACACACAGCTCATAGCAGGTGCTCCAGATTGTAAAGGGACCTTGGAAATCACCAAGACACAGGAAGAGAGAGAGGAAGAGAGAGAGGGAGAGAGGAGAGAGAGAGAAGGAAATGAAGTCTTAAAAACAGAGAAGCCAAGGTCCAAGCTTATGCAGCCCCTGTGATGAGAAGACAAGCTCTTCCCTTCCAGGCCATGTGCTTGACCCTCTTCACTGCCTGGGCACCAAATATGAAGAGAGAAGGAAAACCACGGCAACAGGAGGATTAGTTATGTCTCAGTTGAGTTTTAAAGTTGGGTGACAAGATAAAAGATGCAAGGGAATTTCATGTTGCTGCTTCTGTTTTTTTTCTTTTTTACTTTTAGTTTTCTAATTTCAGCCCCAATTTCCTTCCTAATGGTGCAATTAGAATCACTGGAGCTTAAGTGGAAACTGGAACTCATCTTGTTAGAAACAACTGCAAATCAAGGAGAGGGGCAAAGGAGAGCCCGGCTGACCTGTGACTCTGACTGTTGAAACCTAACAGCTTCTACCTTTGAATCAATCCAAGTCCTGAGGACCGGGCAGGGCCTTCGGCTGGCCTTCCCAGGCTCTGAGAGCCTCGGCAGCGCTGAGAGCCCAGGAAACCGCACATTGTTTCCAAAATGGGTTCTTACTATGGAGAGGATTGAGTGCTGCGGTCTTCTCCTTGCCAGGTAGGGAGTGGGGAGTCCTCACCTGTGGCCACGAGGACATCTGTCCCTGCCAGAGCGGCCACTCCATGAGGTCAGCTGAGACTCCATCATTATTTCCCTATGGGATCCCTTAGGCACACCCAGGCCTGAACTTGGTGACTCACCACCTCAGGTGTAATGGTGCCTTGTGCTTTCTTTCTGGGCACAGGGGAAAAGATAAAAACAAAAAGATTTCTATAGCCATATTCAAACTGCTTGGAATCTGTTGGAGGAATTAGGCAACTCACAAGAGGCTTTTTTGACCCCTGAGAAGAGTGTGTTATAGGGGAAAGGGCAAGGGCTTTGAAATCAGAGCAGGGATATTGGGAGTCCCTCCTGTGTGACCTCAAGAAAGTCACTTAACGTCTCTGAGTCTGTTTTGGTACTGCAAAAATAGGAAGACTAGTGTTGCAGGGAGTGGCACATTTTGCAACCTGACAACTCTGAAGTGCTGGACTTTGCTGCTTTTAGATTTTGACCAGCATGTTTGGTGGGAGCAAAGACCCAGGTAAGAGTTCAGCCCAAGTCATAGCAGCCAAAGAGGGGTGCAGCTAATCAGGGCCCATCTAGCCACAGGTAGTAGCTCTTCAGCTTTTCTTTTGGAGCCTTCCCAGTGCTCCCTCATCCTTTTACAGCCCCTAGTTCTCCTTGAGAGAAATCAGAGCTTGCCCTATCATCTATTTAAGGCCTCTTTTAGCTTGTCCTGTGGTCTCCTTATTTGAACCTGGCTGCCATAGAGCCTTTTACTCATGTTCCTTAAGGACCTGCCAATTTCTTCCCTTTCCCCTACCCCCTTCCCCTCTCCCTGTTTTCCTTAAGGCCTCCCTGGGGTCCAAATGCTTTGTTTTTAACTTTTCTTTTTTTTAGCGAAGGTGCTTCTTGAGTTTTTGTTTATTTAAAGATTTATTTATTTATGCCCCTGCCCTGTCCCCTGTTGTTTTGCGCTCGCTGTCTGCTCTCTGTGTTCTTCTGTGTCTGCTTGTCTTCTCTTTAGGCGTCACCAGGAACCGATCCTGGGACCTTCCGGAGTGAGAGAGAGGTGCTCAATCTCAGCTCTCTGGTCTGCTGCATCTTTTATTGTCTCTTCTTTGTGTCTCTTTTTGTTGCATCATCTTGCTGGCCAGCTCTCCATGCGGGCCAGCACTCCTGTGTGGGCCAGTACTCAGCATAGGCCAGCTCGCCTTTACCAGGAGGCCACGGGAAACGAACCCCGGACCTCCTATATGGTAGACAGGAGCCCAATGGCTTGAGCCACATCGTTTCCCATGTTTTTAACTTTTAAGAAACATTCCAAATATGCACACAAAGAGTAAAGAAAACAACAAACAATCTATGTCCTCACCACCAGTTATAACAGTCGTGCATATTTTGTATATTTACTTCAGAACTTTTTTTTTCTTTTTTCCTTTGTAGAGAATAGACCCCTTCTCATCCCTTCCTCTGCCCACCCTCCTCAGAGGTAACCAGAACCGTGAAGTTACTCTGTATCATTTTCTCCCATGTGTTTGTACTGCTGTACATATGTATGTATCCATTAATAATATACACTACTGTTTATGTGTTTCAAAAATTTACATATTTGGTATCATACCATACATCCTGATTACAACTTGCTTTTTTTTTCACCCAACATTGTTTTTCAGATTTACCAACTTTTTCATATAAGCTCACTCTTTTGCTTTAAATGTTGTATGAACAATATTTAGGTTATTTCTATTCTTCTTTATTCCATAAGTTGCAGCAATGAACACTGAATGTGAAAGAGTAGCTCCAGCCTAGACACCTAGAAGCAGAATCCCTGTACCGGACGGCATGCAAATCTCCAGCTGCTCTAAGTGTCGCTGGACAGTTCTCCAAAGGGGTGGTACCAGCAGCAAAGCATCTGCGTTCACCGTGGCGACACCCTCAACAATACCTGATGCTATCAAACTTTAAAAATTTACAATTCTAATGGGTATCAAATTATGCTTTTTTCCCTTTTAAATTTGCAATCCTCTTTTTTACTGGTAAGGTTGAGTTTCTTTTTATGTATATTGATATTTGGTTTTCTGCTTCTGTGACTTGTTTATTCATATTCTTTTTCTAGTATTGTATTATCCGTTTCTCTTTTTCTTATTAATTCTGGATCCTAGTTAGCAGTTGTATGGGTTGCAAATATATCCACCCACCCCCCCAGGCTTTTAACTTTATTTATAGTGCCTTTTTGCATCTTCTTTTAGAATTTTTTTTGTAGAATTTTTCTTTTTTAATGACCCTTTTTATCCTTGATTTTAAAAACTGTTTCATGTGATGTTCATATACACACACCAGCTTTCTTTTCCCTTACAGTTGCTGAGTGTGTTTTTTACCGTCCCTTATTTTCAACCGTGCTGTGTCCTTGTGTTTTAGATATATCACTTATGAATACTTTATAACTGCCTTAGTTTTAAAAATCCAATTAGAGAGTCTCTAATTTTGAGCTGGTCCATTTTGTCCGTGAGCTCTGGTCGTCCTTACTGAAATGTTTGTGTTTATTGCTATCTTTTTGTAACTTCAGTTTACTGCACTGTGTCCTTGCTATCTTGTTTTCCTCTTTCCCTCTGTCCACTAAAACAAGTTGCCTTTCTTACTTTTCCCACTTTTTCTAGCTATCCTAAGTTTTCTTCCTCTTGGTGGTTACCCTTACCTTTTTTTTCTTTTAAACAAATTTTACTGATACATATTAATGAAGCATACAATTCATCCAAAGTGTACAATCAATGGCATGCGGTATAATCACATAGTTGTGCATTCATCACTTCAATCATTATTAGAGCAATTTCATTATTTCAATAGTAATAATAATAATAAACAAAAGACAGACAAACAAGAAAATTCTTCACCTCTCAATCTCTCTGTGTTCTCCCTGCTGTACATAGCTGCTATTTCTGGCTATCCATGCACAATTATTTTTCATTTATTTAGCAGTTTTATTGAGATATAGTCATACACCATCTGATACCCTTACTTTCTGATTATGCATTTTTTTATTATGAATTCTTGACAACATTAAGACTAAAAGTAGTCGAAGTTCCATTTTCCTCCCTTGGGATACAAAGTCCTGGGTTTCCTTTGCTCTGATCATCCCTCCCATCTTGGAATATTAGTTCCACTTTTTAATACCTTCACCATCGTCATCACTGCTATGATTTCTATTTCACATACCCATTATTTGTTTAGATTTATCCATTTTTTAAAACAATTTATTGAAGTATATCATTCATACACAAACGTACATAAACTATAAGTGTTCAGTAAACATCGTGATCTTACAAAACAAACATGCATAACATCATACAGGCCTCCCACACGTCACCCCCCCACAAACACCCTGCATTGTTGTGAAACATTTTTAACAAATCATGAAAGAGCTTGTCAAAGTATTACTACTAACTGTAGTCCGTATCTTCCTCCCCTGTAAATTTTTTTTTAGGGATTTATTTATTTATTTATTTCCTTTTATCTATTTTTACCCACCCCCTCCCGCTTTTGCTGTTTCTGGTCCATTCACTGGGCAACTCTCTGTGTCTGTTTCCTGCCCTCTCTTTTCATCCTTCTCCTCCTGTCTTCACTGGGATTCGATCTTCGGAATCTCCAATGTGGGAGAGAGGCAGCCTACTGCCTGCACCACCTTAGTACCTGGTTTTTCGGTGCGTCTCGTCTTGGCTCTCCCTTGTGTCACTCTCCTGTTACGTCATCATCTTGCTGCGTGGCTTGCGGAGCCTGGCGGCTCACCTACTCACAGGGCCTGGCGGCGCACCCGTGCATGGGGCCTGGCGGCCCATGCACCTTCTATATTTTTCTTTTTTAAAATTTTTACCAGGAGGTCCCAGGGGTGGAACCCAGTTCCCTCCATATGGGAGACGGACGCCCAACCACCCGAGCCACATCCGTCCCCCTGCTATGTCTCTTAAGGTTGACCAAAGATACCCAAAGTTACAGTCATTTCCCATACAGGATGGTCATATAATAACTCAGGCTTAATTATCACCAGCATTCTAAAAACCAGACCTAGGGAGAAAAACTAGGTCTGGGGACACATACATGCTTTCTAATATAGCGAATGTTTAGCCAACCCTGATTATCACGAAATCAGGACAGTGAGAATATTCGCATATCCATGTTTTTTTTACCAATTTTTTTCTCACTTTTGTTTCTCAAATTCCCCTTCTTCCTTTTTGTTAGAATTTCTCACTCCATTGCTTCTTTTGTTAGTTCCTTGACTGAAACATTCCAATCATGTGCATTAAAATCTGAGTTCCCGGTGTCTAGGAACTTTGTCACAGCTCTGCCCTGGTCCCCATCCATTTCCGGGTAGCTCAGTACCATCTCACTGACTTACCAGCCTGACTTGTAGTTCCTTCTTCAGTTCTGACATGTGAAGAGTTTCCTTTCTTTCCTTTAAGCCCAGTTGTCTTTTAAAGGTAGTTATATGTTATCTCTTTTCAAGGGGAGAGGAGAGTTTAATGGACTCAGCACAGTTCTGGGAACATTAGACATGGTTTTAGAGTCTTTACATCAGAAGAAACAGGAAGTACAAATATACAGAGAATGATAGCTCCATTTCACGTTCATAAAACACGTCAACGACTTCCTCCCAATATTTATGTCACTATAAATTATAACATATTAATTACTGAGTTTTTAATTCTTAGTTTTTTACTGCTTTTCA
This sequence comes from Cabassous unicinctus, assembly GCA_029593785.1. Classification (NCBI taxonomy): domain Eukaryota; kingdom Metazoa; phylum Chordata; class Mammalia; order Cingulata; family Chlamyphoridae; genus Cabassous; species Cabassous unicinctus. Next base: position 13,155 of record JAQZBX010013645.1, read on the forward strand.
GTTTATATATCAATCTATTCAATTTTCTTTATGTTTTTCAAATTACAGAACACATACTGGTTATGCAAAGGAGAAACTAATTATATCCCTGCCATTCCTCAAGTCCCTGCCCCCCTGCTGAGATAACTGTTGCCATCTTGGTGAATATCCCTTCTTACTGTTTTCCTTGTAAGAAAACATATACAAACATATATACACAAATACAGTATGCTTTTTTGTTTGTTCATTTAATCAAAATAGAATCTGCACCTTGCTTTATTCAATCAAGAGCATCTCCTTACCCAGGTTTCCTAAGCATTGTTAGCTTGGGAGTTGTCAGATTATCTTAACCCACCATTTTGCAGAGCCCCCAAGTCACCCATTTGCTCTCCATCTTTATGGATTCCAATCTCATACTAACTCTCCCATCTTTAGCTTGACCTTTTGAACTTGAACCTTAGTGCTGTTTTCCAGGTTACTTTTTTTGACTGTTATGGGTAAAGACTGACCCAAGAACTATTTCTCCAAGAATCAGTCCAGGACAGCAGTGCTTACCTCTGGCTGAATGACTTGGAAAACCTTTAAAAACATCTATTTCTAGCCCTAATCCTTAGCAATTCTGACAATTTATCTGAATTGGAGTCTGGGCATTAGCATGAATTGATTCTAATGTTTAGCTGGTGTGGAGAAAGGTCTAGACTCAGGATGGCACATGGTGGCTCCCCATTGGAGATCATCCCTTTGGGACCACTGGTTCTCAACCCAACCCTTGGAGACATCTAGATTTTGCTGTGTTGTGGTGGAAAGAGCTCTGGATTGGAGCTAGAAGATCTAGAGTCTAGACCCAATTTGTCACTTATTTGTCATGAGATTTTGAACAAACTTTTCCCTCTCTGAATCCCTGTTTTCTCAGCTGTAAACCTGGAGATTATGATTCATGTTCCACACAGTGATTGTTAGGATCAAAAGATAAAATGTTCTTGCAAGTATTTTTCTGTTGCAAGTATAAGGTTCTACAGAAATGTTGAACATGAAAGTCTCTTCTAAGTTCTAAAATTTGTTGATTCTCTAAATAAGCCATTGACCTTTTCCGTCATGTAGATCTGTGAATCTAGTAAAAAAAATATTGTTAAATATTATTCTGAGTGTTTTGATTTTTTGAAATGCCTCCTTCAAAAGTTCTCAAACGCCAGTAAGTTAGGTCAGGTTTAGCAAAGTGACTTAAACAATGAAGCTAATTATCCAAGTCAGTCTGGTCCCTAGATTATTCCTTCCCCACAAATATCCAAATAATTTAATTCAAGAGCAATTTTGAATTAAAATGCTCACTATTGCTGATGCAAGCCCCCCTTTCTCTCTTCTAATATAAATGAGAAATTTCTAAAAGAGTTCAGACCTTTGAGTGAGGGTCTATATGAAGGGCTAAAAATGCTGTGAGTAAACTTGTCTTTTTAAATGGTTTAGTCTCATAGTAGAACTATTTAAATATTTTGAAAGACAGTAAAAACCCATAAAAATTTAAATATCATTATAAGAAAGCTGTACTTTGACATACCATATAATTTTAACACACCAAATATTTTTTTAGAGTAACAATTATATTTTTCACTGAGGCATAAGATCACCTGTCTGCACGTGGATATTTCTCAAGAGGTTGTTGCCGTAGTAGCATTTAGGCTCTGTGATTAGCCAACACCCGGGGAGGTAGTCCTTCCCAAACTGGAAGTCTTCCAGCATTGTCCGTATCTTCTCAACTGGGAGGAAATTAATTACCAAAAATGAAGTCTGGTATTTTCTCTGTTCTAATGAAAGAGATTTCATCTTTGGCTCTCATTATCTATGTACATTTCTTCGATCATCCCTTAGAAAGTAAAAAGAACTCAACAGATATAAATGGTATATTTGTCTTCTTTTACAAATTGAATCATAATTGTAAATTAGCCTTAAGACAAGCAGACAAAGCTAGTGGCTCATCCTTGTCTTAAGAGATAGGTATGGACCATAAAGGAACCAATTTCCTACCACCTCCCCTTGTCAACTCTATGGCTCTGAGTGGAGTGAGCTATTGAGGATACTTACTTTTAGCCAGGGAGTTTAGACATGGCCCTGTTCTTTCCTTAGCTGAACTGGAAAGACATCAAAGAACGGCAGCTCCGTCTTCTTTGTATCATCCTGAAAACCTCAGAATGGATTTTGCTTTTCGCTCTTTTATTTGTGTGTGTACACCAGCCAGGGAGGAAGCAAGCATTCTTTTGAGCCACTACGATGTGCCACTGACCACATTGAGTCAGGGGCCTACACAGATCATCTCCATTAACCTTCACACACTTTCTGAAAGGTAGATGTTGCCACGCCCGTTTTGCTGATGAGGGAACTGAGGTTTAATGATGGTACATCACTCCACTAAAGTCACCTGGCTGGTGACTACAGGAGTGAGGCGTGTGTGACTCCAGAGCCCATGTTTTGCCTCCTCCACGAGGCGAGAAGAATGTATTTTCTAAACCAACATTACAGATGCTATATTTGTATTTAGAATAAAAGGGGATGACATATTTGTAACTGGAGTTTTTCTAGCAATCCAGGTAGTAGATGAGGTATGGGTCAGTCTTGCTTCATTTCCAAGGCTTCTCGACTGCTATTGGTTGGGTCTAAGATGGGTCTCACCTGCAAGCACAGGGCAAATTTGATTGCAAAGATGAATGTTAGTGGGAACACCCGACTAAAAGAGCAGGAAAATGGTCAGGCAGGCAATGAGGGAATACCATGCCCTTTTTTACCTGGAGTTTATGGTTGGTGTAAATTCAAACTTGATTGATAAGATTGATTTTTTCATTCATTCAACAAATATTTACCAAGTACCTACTATAAATCATATATATTGAAGGTGCTAGGGAGAGAGTGATGAACAAGACAGACATCTTTACATTTATAGGGTATAAGACTCTCTGACAGATGCCATGAGGATAAAAACACAGTACCTGTCTTCAAAGATTTTACAATCAAGTTGAAGAATCAAACATATGATCAGCTAACTTGACTTGCCAGTAATGAAACTGAGTGCTAGAGGCACAGGCAAATAGCAGGGGGAGCGCAGAATAGAATGGTGAAAGGTGGTGGTTAATTTCCATAGTGAGGTTTAGAAAATTGGTCAGAGCTGTGATATTTTAACTATGTCCTAAACCATGCGAAAGGAGAGAGGAAAAGTGTTCTGGACTCTGAAACAGAAGCCTGGAGACCCCTTAAAGTAGTTAGAAGTATAATCCTAATATGTCCCAGGGTTCCAAATGACCAGTCTCCCATGGTGCCATATTCCCAGGAACAATCCAGCAACAAAAAACTAATTATGAGTGTTTCAAGTCTACACTTAGTCTTGTAAGGAAGTGCCAAAATGGAAAGCATTATTATTGCAGAGAAGATATCATAAAAGTTCCTGTCCCCAGAACCACTGCCTTTACTATTACCCTCTACCCAGAAGGCAGCTGCTCCTGCCAAACTCTCTCATTCTTGTATTCAGCCCTCAACTCTTTAAACTCTCCCTAAAATCTACCGCACACAGATTTTCTGCTTCTCCTCCCCACTTCCCATCCACACCATCTCAGTTCTTTTTGTTTTAGCCTCTCTGACTTCTGTTAATGTTCTCTCTGGCTGTCCTCTTATTCAGACTCCCCACTACAAAGATGAGCTAAGGGATCTTCTCAGAAAGCAAGAATCATCTTTCCTTAGAATCCAGAGGAAGAATGGACAGCTGTGAATATGTACTAATAATGACTTTTGTCTTTATGATATGGACACTGTGCAAATTACTTTGTTTAGGGTCATCTTTCAACAGACTCCTGGGTACTGGGGAGTTTATGCATAGCTGTCTCCCAGGATTTCATGGGTGCCAGAGGTGTCCCATGTTCAGAGCCCAGCTTGCTTGAGTTTTCTAGTGCCCTTTCTGGGGGTATAAATGGCTTTCCTCAGCTCTTGCCTTTCATCCACTCTGGACCTCACTGAGGGCTAGAATAAAGTCACTTTCCATTTTAGTGTGGGTGCACTAGCTGTCACACCAAAAACATACAAATATTTCGGTGGCTTTGCACAGTAAATGTTTTTTTTCTCCCTCACCTGACAGTCCAATATGGTGTTCCTCATTGGCAGGTATCTTTCTTTCATGTGGTAATTCAAGGGTGCAGGAGGCTCTGCCATCATCGATCCATGTCTTCCAAGGTCACACTCTGGGTCACTTCTATTCCAGTCTACCTGAAGAGATACAGAGCATCGGGGAGCAGAGGTGGATTTTATGGGCAAAGCCAGGAAGTGGCATCTCTGCTCACATTCCATTGGCTAGAAGTCACGCACATGGTGGCTTTGGCTGGGTTTGTCAGAAGCAGGCTCTGAGATGAGGATTAATATGCAGGTGATTTATTTAGGGGATGTCCCCAGGGAAAAACCATTGAAGAAGTAGGCAGGACTGGGAAGGGAAGATGAAGATGGAAAGCATGGTTATAATTTCAGACAAAGTCTCAGAGTTGGCCTGATCCTGTGGGGAGCTCTGGAGTGTAAATTACACCTTAGAGTAGGTCCCACCTCAAAGCAAGGGGTCTAGGATTTCATACTCTGGCTAAGGGCTGCCCCAGGGGAATGTAGACTCCCAGGCATTTCTGGCTTTCTGTAAGTACAAGTATCCATTAGCCAAGGATGAGCCTCAAAAGAGAGTTTCAGGTGCCAGCTCTTGGCATCAAAGCCCTTTGGAACAGGAGGATAGGCACATCAAAGTAGCAGATGGACTCCAAGCATGGATCATGTCCATGCCACAAGGCTACACTCAATTGCAAAGGAGACTGGGATATGTAACCTAGCTGTGTGTGTGGGTGGATGGGGGTGGGGAGGCAGGGGTCAGGTGTGGCTAGGGAGGGTGGAGGCCACCATGTATTGTGAGTGAAATGAAAATTGTACTAACTTAGCTCCTGTCTATAGTGACAGCAAATTCTAGAATAAATACTACCATCACTTAATGCTTTTATTTTAGTTTGCCATGAGATGTCTGCTAATGTGGTGAACTTGGAGAGTTTTCTGGGCCTGGGAGCATGGGATCCAGGGAGGGGCTCAGGTTCCCACAGCCAATGGGACAGAGCCCAGCTCCTGGTTCTGGTTCTTGCTGACCACCTTATCTTCACCTCCCCCCAACTCCCTTGCACACTCAATATTCCAGCCGTTCCTCAGCACACCTGGTGGCTCCTGTTTCTAGGACCTCCTCCCTTCTGATTGGAAAGCCAATCCCCTGCCTTGAAACTTCTCTTCATCCTTCAAAGCCCAGCTCAGAGGTCACTTTCTCAATACACTTTCCCAAGCCTACCCATAAACCAGTCTTTATGAGTGTCTTGTAAATAGAAATAGTAATCATGGCTATAATTTAATGAGCATGCACTCTGCAATTTATATAAATGATCTTATTGAGTTTCACACTAACCTGGAAAAGGAAATGTTGTTATCCATTTCACATATGAGGAAACAGGCTGGTGGGGAAGAGGTTGGGCAGTTAAATTGTAAGGCAGTACTCTGCTCAGGAGTGGTTGGTTGAATAAGCTCATATTTAATTTTAGGGTATCATCAGAATGAAAATGCTGTATGTATATGCATATTTATGCATATATACATTCTCCATCTCCATCTCCATCTCCATCTCTAGGGAGAGAGAGGGGGAAGCTGAGAAGCCCCTAAGGGGAACACAGCCCTGAAAAACACTTTCCTGGCACACTGTCTTCCTCTCTTGCACCAAGCGCACCGTCCCTCTGATTCTGTCTTTCCTGGTCTTTGTCTCTCTCTCTCTCTGCTGCTTCTCTCCCTCTTCCACCTCTTCCTTCCCTCTCCCTTTCTTCTACGACCAAAAAGCCTGCATGGACCTTCCATCCAGCCCTTGGCAAGGCAGCTGTGTCACTGGCTCTGGTTTCTGCAGAGAAACAGCCTGATTAAATCTCGAGCCAGACCGTCCTGTTCCGTGGTCCGGGTGATGGAGGGAGGCAATTATGTCCAGCGCACCTCCGTGAGGCGCCCCCAGCCCCAGGTACTGGCAGCCTCTCTGCGGGGCTGGTTAATCATGGGCGGCACAGCCGGGGCAGGACCTCAGGGGCTGAGCGTCAGGACTCCGCGGTTGCCCGGGCCCAGCGCCCTTCCAGCCGGGGCTCATTTGCCTTGGTGTCTGCCCTGGGAGCTTGCGCCTCCAGAGCCATGCTCTGCCCTGTCTGGGGGACTTCATGCCCATGTCAGGGCACTCCCAAGCTGCAAGTCTCCTTCTTATGATTAGGAATTTATGCTCTGGAGCCAGACTGCCTGGCCTCAGCTCCTGGATCTGTCAATTTACTAGGTAGGTGAATATGGTCAGAACCCACTCTCTGTACTTCAGTTTCCTCATCTGTAAAATGGGAACAATAATGGAACATGCCTCAGAGGGTTGTCATGAGGGTGAAATGATATTATTCAGGAAAAGTGCTTAGCTCAGTGCTTGGCACAGAGTAAGGGTTCAATATTATCACGTGTGTCAGGTATATCTCCTTAGTCAATCCTTACAATAAACCTGTAAGGGGGAAGGATTAAGTCCATTTTACAGTTGAGGAAACAGGCTCAGGCCTATGAAAAGACACAGCTGGAAAGGAGGAGACCCAGGATTGGGGCTGGGAGATTTAGACTCTAAGATCAGTGCTCCTCCCGGGGTCCTCAGCTGGGTACCTTCTGGCCACTCTACCCCTTTGCCTTATGACACTAAGATTGCCACACTGTCTCCTGTGCCTTTGAACTTTGGTACCTGCCCACTGCATACAGGGTGTGAAACCCATAGCCTAGGGGAGTGAATTGGGCAGGTCAGCATTCACAGCCCTGGTCAGGATGGTGTCATGTACTGGGCACTCGGCGCCCCTGAATTCTCGTCTCAACTCAGCTACGAACTCTTTATGTAACCTTGACCCCCACTCTCTGGACCTTCACTTCCCTGTATGGAAAATTGCCTTTCCAGAAATCTGTTTATCCTGTGGAAATACTCAAGTACTTGTGTAGTGATAAATGCACTATGAGTATTTAATACAACCTTGCTTATAATAGTGAAAAATTGGAAACAATCTAATTATCTATCAAATTCTTGTAGCAAATAATGATAACGAAGGGGAACTATGTGTACTGACGTGGGAATATGAGATGAGTGCCAAAAGCAAGTGGCAGAAATGTATATATAGCGTGATCCTACTAATCTAAATTAAATGATCCCTAAATTCTATATATGTATATGTACATATAGGTAAATGCATAATAAAAGATCTAGAAGGCTACATACCAGACTGATATTAATAGTTATTTCTGGGGAGAACAAAGGGATGGGAGTGATGGTTAATGGGGAACTTCCTCTTTTTATTTTGTATATTTTGGCATAGCTTTAATTTTTGTGATATTGCATTAACATATTCTTTGTTCAATTAATTTTTCTGTTTTTGGTAACAAGAAAGGGGCAGGCCCTAAAGGTTCTCAGCTTTGTCCATGACCCTAGGTGATGGTGGTCCTGGGCTTCAAAGTAGGTCCTCTCCATCCAGGTTTAGAGAAGTTCTCAGGCAGCAAGGAGGCTCCTGACCCCTCTTCCTGGGGACCCCGGCTACATTTGATTGACTGCTGTGAGGACTGGGGGAGGAGTCTGAGTGGACAGGAAAGGACAAGGAAATGCTCAAGAATTCACCTTCTGGCCCTTTAAGTTTGGTGGATTCAGGACTGGTTCTGGCCAGTTGAGCCCTAGTGGCAGCTGGGACCACAGCCTGAGGTGTCAGGCCAGATTTTTTTATCTTCCCTGGTCTCCAGCAGTCCTTCTGCGTGTATGTCACAGAGGGTGGCAGGAGCCCATGCTACAGGAGGAAAATTGCCCAAAGAGAAACTCAGAGGAGGGTGCAGCCCTATCAGCCAGGGGGCCGGCTGATTTCCATTCACAGGGAAATGCTGCTGGATTTCAGAAAGCTCCATTGATTTCTGCTCTGTTTCACTTTGGCCTCTTCTTTACCAAATTTTGTTGAAGTTGTTTTCAATATTGTAGAGTTTAAAAGGGTCTCCAGAGAAATCGTTGATTGACTTGGTCTTCCAGGAAGAATCTTGACTATGTGGTGAAAGCCATAGCCTAGTGAGAGTCACACAGACCTTATTTAACAGCCCAACAGCTGCTTCTCTTTTCCTTTCAGATGTTCCAGTGGGCACCACAAAGATAGAACTGGACCTAGACTTGGGAAATCTGGGTTAGCTCCCTAGATTAGCCATTTACATGGTCGCGTGGCTCTGGGCAAATCAGCCTCTCCAAGGCTCTGTTTCCTTATATGTAGAATGAAATCAGTAAAACTACTTTGCAGGCTTGTGCTGATGAAGTAAGGAAAGCTATAGGAAAACCTAGGACTCATCCTAAGAATCTAATAAATGTGAGTTAATTGTCTTTCTTTCAAGGCCCTCTGTACACCTCTCATTCCCTCTGGACATGTGGAACTATATGGGATTCTGGGGTCCTTTGACCCTGGGCAGGGGTCAGGACAAATAGACTAAAAAACAGACCATCCTTGCAAAACTCAGTTTAAGTGTTAACTCCTTCCAGAAGGTGGTTTGGGAGGGTCTTCTTTGCCCCCGCCCTAACCCTGCCTGGCTTTTCTGGGCCTGTCACAGGACTGTGCCGCCCCCTGGCACGGATGGTGTCTTGTTCATTCCTGCATCCTTGAAGCAGAGCAGAGCCCCCTGGAAGCCTGCAGGAAACATGGGAGAGGTCCTGACTAAGCCTGGTGCGTGCTGAGCACTTGACATCTTTACATACAGCATCTCATCACAACCTCCTAGCTGTATGAGGCGGCCACAATTATTTTATGGACAAGGAAACCAAGTCTCATAGGGGTTAAACCATTTTCCCAGTGCCACAAACCTGGTAATTGGCAGGCACAGGTTTTGAACCCAGACATTTTACCTCCAGAGCTCATGTATATCACCACTGTCTTATGCAGCAGAGAAAATGAAAGAGCAAATAAACAGATGAGCAAACTAATCAGCTTCTGGCTTTACAGGGACCACCCAGGACTTAGTGATATAATTAACTTCAGCTTGAACTTGGTCATAGTGAAGTTGTACTGGCCTGAGAGACCATATCCTTAACACTTCCCTTTTCTCTAATAAGAGATTTGAATGCCTGTAAATCCCTTACCTGCCTTGATAAATACAAATACAAAGAAATAAATAATGCAATAGCTTCTTTCCCTTGCAATCGAGACTTTGCAGCCATAATTCTGCCCCACAGCCAGCAAATTCTGGGGAAAGGAGGGGTAAAGTGGCTTCTTAAATAGTCTGAAATAAATTCCCCAGGATAATTACCGACCAGAGTAAATTCCATAAATTTGATTTAATTGGCACCAGGCAAATGAAATAGGGAGGGAAAGCATTCTTCTCCTTAAAGTCTTTAGGGGGTGTCTCTGAAGCAGAAGCTGGGAATATCAGGATAGTAGAGATGCCAGCAGCAGTCATCAGACAAACCTGATGTTCAAGGTAGGAGAATCCATTTACTGGGTTTCTCATATGTGCCAGATGCTGTGCTGGAAGCGTACACACATTATCAAATGCAATATGTATGACAGACTAGACAGACAGGTGTTATTGGCTATAGTATCTGTTAGCTATTGCTGTGTGACAAATCACTCCATAAACTCAGTATCTTAAAAACAATTGTTTATCCCTTACATATCTATGGGTTAGCAAGGGCTTGACTGGTCCATGCTGGACTTGACTGGGATAGCTCTGCTTCTCATTGCAAGTCTGTGTGTTGGCTGGCATGGCTCTGGGCCACATGTCTCTTTCTTCCTCCTGTGATCAGTTGGCTAGCCAGAATATATTTGTCCCAGGTTGGTGGCACTTCCACTCACATATCACTGGCCAAACAAGTTACCTGGCCAATCAAAAGCAAAGAACAGGGGAGCGGTTGTAGCTCAAGTGGTTGAGCACCTGCTTCCAGTGTACAAGGTCCTAGGTTCGATCCCTGGTACCTCCTAAAAACAAAACAAACAAATATGAAAAAACCAACTCACTGGGGAGTGGATGTAGTACACTGGTTGAGTGCCAGCTTCCCATGTATGAGGTCCTGGGTTCAATCCCTGGTATCTCCTAAAAAAAAGGACAGGGAAGTACATGCTACCAATGATGAGGCCTTGGCAAAGAGTACACACAGGAAAGAATGAAAAATTGAGGACAATAATTCAATGTACTGTGGTTAATACAACTCCTTTATGTAGATGGGTTCAGAGAGGTTCCACAATTTACCCCAATCACATAGATAGTAGGAAAAGAGCAGAGCTTCAAGTCCAAGATTCTTGGCCACCAAAGGCCATACTTTCCCTCCACAAGTTCCTGTTTTCTGATTCTTAGAAAGAACCATCTGAATTTCAACTTCAGAAGGCCGCTAAGATCCTTCCCTGACACCAATCCCTGTGCTCCAGTGTCCTCAAATTCGTTTCTCAGATGTGTAAGAAGTTGACAAAATTTGAGATTCGTGTGTCTATTTAGATCTTCCACCCTTTAAACCTGGGCCCTTTCTAGATTTTTTGCTTGTAAAACCAAAGTCAGAGACTATTTCTGCTACCTCTTCCTTTACTCTGTTCAAACTTCTACCCACAGGTCCCATCAAGGAATCCCCCGCCCCCCCCAGGACTGCACTCCACACAGGATGCTAATGGCTCTCTAGGGCCCACTCTAGGCTCTGCTGTGGTTCCCAGAGCTGTCCAGCATCCTGAAACAACCCGTTATGAGATGGGCTTAGTGAATCCAGCTGTAGGCAATTAAAGACTCACATGTGACAGCGTGACAGGCCTCATTTGGTTCCATCAGCTTCTGTTCTGGCTTCCTGCCTCAAGTACATTAAGGAACAGGCAATGCATGGGGGACTATTAGTATCTGTGAGCAAACTGTCAGGGCTTAAAAGCATTTTGCTATTTGCCATACAGCAAATAGGGGTCGGTGTGGCAATTCGCAAAAACTCACCAGGGAACTCACTAAGACTTTTGTATGGTGCTTTGCGGTTTATAAGGCCCTTTCACACACCCCATCTGCTTTGTGGAATTGAGGCAGGATAATTGTGCTCATTCTACAGATGATGAAACTGAGGCTCAGAAGGCAATTCCTAATTCCTGGTCATAGAATGGCACTAAAAGGACTGTGGACTTCTGAATTATTCATTTTCCCCCTTTCATTTGGCCTTTCAACAAATACATTTTGATCAATTGATCAGTTTAAAGGTCCTGGGGGCACAGAGAGGAAATGACATGGTTATGTTCCTAAAGAGATTACAATCATGAATGTAATTGTTTGGTGAGGGCAAAGTGAGTACACAAATAAGGATGATGGGAGGCAAAAATTTCTAGCTCTGAGTTCCACCCACCCATCCACTCATTAAACAAATATATCTTAAAGTACTACTACGTGCCAGGCACCCTGCTGGGACTAGATATAGAAAAGTAAAACGGATATGGTCCCTCTCCTGTCTAGAACATGAGAGAGTCATTAAAGAAGAAAACAAGCAATGAAGCCCATAACTGCAAATTGTAGTGACAGCTATTAATCCAGCAAATGAATAAAATATTGAGATAGAATAATGGGTAGGAAGAAGGGAACTACTTAGGTAAGTGATTAGAAAAGACTTCTCTGAAGATGTGACATTTAAGCTAAGACCTGAAGGCTGAGAAGTCAACCACCTAGAGGGATGGGATAAGGGTGTTCCAGGCAGAAAAAATAGCATGTGCAAAGGGCCTGAGGCCAGAGAGAGCCTGACATGTTGGAGGAACTACAAAAAGACTGGAGGAAAGTGAGCAAGGGGAGAGTGACTGGAGATGAGATAAAAAAGGTAGGCACAATATTAAAAAGCTGGAAAACTGTAAGTGTTGGAGAAGATGTGGAGAGACAGGAACACTTATTCACTGTTGGTGGGAATGTAGGATGGTACAGCCACTGTGGAGGACTGTTTGGCAGTTCCTAAAGAAGTTGAATATAGACTTGCCATGGGACCCAGCAATACCATTGCTAGGTATATACCCAGAAGAACTGAGAGCAGTGACACAAACAGATACCTGCACACTGATGTTCCTAGCAGCATTATTCATGACAGCCAAAAGTTGGAAACAAACCAGGTGTCCATCAACTGATGAATGGATAAACAAATTGTGGAGTATACACACGATGGAATATTATACAGCAGTAAGAAGAAGTGAAGTCATAAAGCATATGACAATATGGATGAACCTGGAGGACATTGAGTGAAGCAAGCCAGACACAAAAGGACAAATACTGTATGATTGCCCTATTATGAACTAAATATATTATGTGAAATATGAATATGGGTAGAATTGCAAATATAAGACTGTTTTTCCTTGAAGCTGAACAAATGTAAGTTAATAGTACAAAATGTTAATATCGGACCAAAAAACCCCACAATATACTCAGTGAGGGAGACCAGACAGAGTGCTACATATTGTATGATTCCATTTACATAAAATGTAAATATAAATCAATTTATAAAGATAAAAGGAGAGTAGTGGTTATGTAAGTCTGAGGAAGGACTGCTAAGGGGTGTGGAGTCTTTCTTTTCGGAGTAATGAAATTGTTTTAAAAATTTTGAGATGATGAATGTGTAGCATTGTGACAGTGCTAAAAGCCATTGATTATACGCTTTGGATAGAATAGCCAGAAATAGCAGCCATGTACAGTGGGGGAAGCAGAGAGAGATTGAGAGGTGAGGAGTTTTCTTGTTTGTCTGTTTTTGTTTATTAGTAGTATTATTGAAATAATGAAAATGCTCTAATAATGATTGAAGGGATGAATGCACAACTATGTGATTAAAGCAAATACCATTGATTGTACACTTCGGATGAATTGTTTATTAATATGCATCAATAAAATTGATTTGTTAGAAAAACAAAAACAAAACAAAAACAAACAAACAAAAAGGTCAGCAGGAGCCAGATCCTGCTGGGCTTCGTAGACTGCCAGAAGGAGCGTGTCATCCTTTGTACTTACGGGTGCTTGGAGAGAACCCGACACGCTGTAGGCGGCCATAGGTGGATGTCTTAGACTGGATCCCGCAGAAGCAGACCTTGAGACAAGGATGAGAGTGCAGGCAGTTTATGTGGGTGGAGATCCCAGGAAGCATCAGTACACGAGTGGGGAAAAAGACAAGAGAAGAAAGGAAGCCAGTAAAGGGTAAAGTATTGAGCTCGTGATTGCCGCGGGCAACTGGGGCACAATCTTTCAGGAAACCTCAAGGAGACAGTGCAGAACACTTCTCAGAGTTATTCTAACTGCAGGTGAAGGAGAGGGGGAATTTTCCATCAATTGTCATCAGTCATTGGTTGAAGGCTGCTCCTGGGGCCGGGAGGCATGAACTGTGACTTTTCCAATGTGCCCAGTGGGCCAAGCAGGCTCTGGTGGCCAGAGAGAGCCCGCAGGCAAAGGGTCACAGGTGTTTTCACTTGGAAGCCAGCAGGTTTGTGCGCAGGGGAGTGGCAGGTCCCGAGGCATGACTGTCGGGCATTTATGGTGTCTGCTCCAGCGGGCATCCAGCCTCCCTCCTTTAAGGCACATGTGTCTGCTGGGCATGGGGAAGAGGGACAAAGGAAGGAAGAGAGCCAGGGATAATTGCCCTACACCAGGCCATATCCTGAGGGTCGGGTCATGTTTTGTCTTCACCAGTGGGTGTTGCCTCTCAGTTCTCCTCTGAGAGGCCAAAGGTGAAGGCCCCTGGCTGTTTCTTTTTAGCTTTTTAGTGATGAGACTTCTCTTCTCTGACTCAGCCCTGATACACTGTGGGACCAAAGACATCTTATTTTATGGGTGTCTCACATCTGGCACTTGAACTTTCACCTCTGCCCCCAGACATATCCTTTGCCTTTTAGAAGCAACCAAAGTCTTGGAGAGAATCCGGTGCAATGTAGGTGGGTCCAAAGCCTGGGTCCAGGACTGAGAAGGACTCATATTTTAAGGAAATTGGTAGGATTAGGGACCGAGAATGTTGGTAATATGTTCAGAAGCACATTCAAAATAAGAACTGGTTTTCTCTACAGGTTTCTAGATAATGAAGAAAATCACACATAAAATCAGTATGACTGAATTTGTTTTTATAGCTCATGAAAGGCTAGCTAATAAATGATCTCATTTGTTTTTCACAGTGACCCAGTGAGGCCAATAATACCGTTAGTCCCATTTAACAGATGAAGAAGCTGAGGCTCAGGAAATGCTAAGCATCTTGGCCCAGAGCACAGGAATGGAGAATGGCAGAGACACTCTGTAAAGGCTTTTCTTCCGTTGACAGCCTCAACTCTTTACCTCAGGGACATCTCAACATTTTTTATTTGAAAATGACATCCCATTCACTATAGCACTTTTATTAATAGGGGTTATTGGAAACTACCTATCTGTACAAAAATAGGGGATCAAATGTCAAGTAGCCAATTCATCTGAGAAAATTGAGGTCTATGAACATAGGTGGGCAAATTTAAAGAAAGCAGCTGAGTCAATTGTCTTGTAGGTTGGGGTTGGCAAGTGTTTTCTGTAAAGGCCAGATAGTAAATGTTAGGCTTTGTAGGCCATAGAGTTTCTATCACAACTAATCAGCTCTACTGTTGTAGCACAAAAACAGCCATAGGTGATTTGTAAATAAATAGAATTGACTGTGTTCCAATAAAACTTTATTTATAAAATTAGTAGCAGGCCAGATTTGGCCTCTAGGTGGTAGTTTGCTCACCTGTGTTGTAGCTGACATTATAGAGCCTGTACTGTTCACGTCACTAGATGGTGCCCCTCCATTAGTGAGGCAAAATGGAGGCTGGGCGGCTTCATCATGGGTGGGGAATTGGGGAAGAAGTGAAATATGGTGGAAATTTCTACAGGAGGGTAGGAGCAGAGAAAAGAGTCCGAGGATAATTCAGATGACAGAAAGCACACACACACATAACACTTCAAGGCAGTGGTGGGCTAGTATATGTTTAACAATGGACCTTGCAGTTTGACTCCCAAGGTCAGGCACTTAACCAGACCACACTGCATGGCCTCCCGGCTAAGGAGATGGGTTCAGAGAAGTGGAATGACTCACCTAGGATCAGACAGCTGGTTGCTGGTCACGTGAGGTCTAGAGCCCTGCTCTCCCTGACTCCAGCGTCTATGCTCTTTCCAAGTGCTAAGGAGCTGGCGAGTTAGCTGAGGCTAAACAGTTCTTCCCAGAGAAGATGAGTTTGAGGAGGGATTTGAAGGAGGAGAGAAGTCCAGATGAAAGAGGGGAGGAGGGGCATATATTCTTTCTGAGGTAGATGCATACCCAAAGGGGAGGTGCCAGAGTAAGCAGAAGTCATCTAAGGGATTTTATGTTTTTTTTGGTTGCAGCTGAAAGAGTGAGCTGGAATAATGGGGAAAAGTGAGAAAGCCCAGGTAGAGTGGGGCCTAGATTTGAAAAGTTAAATTATGGGGAGACGTGATATTCTTCCAAACAGGACTAGGTTTGGCACCGAGGGGAGATGCAGCCAGGAAAGCTGATGGGGAGTGGACTCAGAGCTGAGCATTGGGAATGTGTCAAGACATGAGGTCAAGTGCCTGGCCTGGAATAAAGTGATGATGGAGTGGCAAACGCTCCCTTTCTATCCGGTCTGCTTCCACTTCGGTATTGGGATTTTTCAGGCTACTTAGGGTCTTGCATGTAATGGAAGGGGCATTGGACTTGAAATAAGAAATGTGGACTCTTGCTTCAGTTCTGTCCATGACTGTTGGTGTGACATTGGGCCATTCCCTTAATCTCTCTGAGCTTACATTTCCTCATCTGTAAAATCCAACTAATTGTATCTGCTACATAGACACCATAAATAAAACAATGGTGTTAAAGCATCTAGCCTGGTGTCTGGTCCACAGTTGGAGCTCTAGCAATCTTTTTTCACTCATTCATTCCTAAACACTGGTATTTGGGGGAGGCCCCAGCGGTGTTTCCATGTTCTTCCTGATAAGACCACGCATCTGAGATGTTCGGGAATGTTGGTCCAGGCCATATCTGTCCCTGAACTCTTTCCACCCAGGGGTTAGTTGAGCATAAACTATGAGGAGAAATGAAGCCAAGTCTTACCTTCCGAGCTTTGAGCATGGTTAAAAGAAGCATAAGGAGACATAATGTCAGTTAGGTATGCACGCTTTTCATCTGAGGGCTGGAAAATCATGAACATAAATGTCAGAAAAGTTGACCTCACATCTATCTGCCAATTATTCTATTGCAGGTTGGGAGCCCAGAGATATTTGTGGGACAGCAAATAACTACATGTTCTGGCTTCACTAAATTGTTCATCCTGGTAAAATCATCTAGGACCTTATGTGTTCAGAAGTCACTTGCTCAGTAACTTCTGTTATCTAGAATACACCTCGGAACCAAGAAAGGAACAAGCAACACCCTCCTCTCCATACCAACACACACACACATACATGCTCACGTTTGTGGTAAAAACTGATGTCATCAGATGCATGGACTCCCAATGGATCAATCAACTTCCTCATAGAAGAGGACCTTAGTTCTCAGCCAGAGCTTACTTACTGAGTAAATAAAAATTCGAGAATGGTTATCATGTTTTCCACCCCAGATGAGATTAGAATCAATGAATTAGAAGGGGTAGTGAGCATGCATTTCTGATAAGCAAATTCATTGAAAAGAGCAAGAAGGCTCCTCTGATTGCTTGACAGTGGAGGGAGAAGATGACAGGAAGCAGATCATTTGGAGACGTTCGGGAGAGGAGCAACCAGCCCTCCACACCTCGGATTTGAGGGTATCGCTCACTGTGAACGTGGCCGTTCATGCTCGTGGCAAGCTCATCCAAGTCACCTGGAAAAGTTTAAATGGTGCTTAAAAAGGCAGGGTATTGGCCAATTCATTTTAGAAAGATTTCTCTCCAATGTGCTTTATTATTATTTTTTTAGTTGTCCCTGAATGAGGTACTGGCTGTCATATGGACATTTTATATTCATAGAAAAATTCCTCCCCTGGTAGGGTCAGGTGACTGGGGCATTTCTGTAGCATATTCAGTTTGCTTTGATTAGCTGCAAAAGGTGACAACCTTCAGTGTAAAGCAGGCCTTTATTTCATCTGCTTTAAAACTCCCTGTCCTCATTCCTTGGTTGTGGGATTTGATGCTTAAATTCATTTCCACTTTCTCTTCTCCCTTTACGACTGTGTAGACTTTGATTTGGGGCTACATCTTCACAGACTGAGGCAATTTGATTCTAACAGCCTATTCTTTCCCATAGGGCACTCCACGTGCTCACCTGCCTCCTGCCACCCCATTCCAGCTATGAAGCTGCCATACTTTGACCCGTTGTCGTGTCCTCTCTGAAGACTTCTCTGAGGCTGCATCCTTTGCCCAAGTGAGTTAATGCCTGTCTCTTCTCTGTTACACATGTCCCTTCTCATATTTTTATCATTGTCTGTGATCTTCCTCCTCTGAGAGGGAGGGAGAGAGAGAGAGAGAGAGAGAGAGAGAGAGAGAGAGAGAGAGAGAGTTCTTCAAGGAAAACACTATGTCTTATCTAGATAAGTACCTCTGGAGCTTAGCAGTGTGCCAGTGGCAGTCTTCTAGATGTGCCACTCCCTTCAAGAGAACTGAGTGGCTGCTTCCAGCTGTTGCACCTTTGTATCCTCCATTACATTCAGGCAGAGGCAAGCGGCCCCTGGGCTGCTTTCAGCCAAAGACTGAGCACTGAGGGATTACTAGCTGTGCCGTTTCCACCCAGTGCTCCTCCAATGGGCACCCTTTGCCTGGGGACTCTCCACTGGCCTGGCGGAGACTCCGTCAGGATTGCATTGTGGCCTGAGCTCTTCCTTCCCCCTCCTACCTTCCCTCTCTCCCAGGTGTCAGACCCGCATCTCTGAGGGCTCTCCCCTCCCACTCTTGCTCCTTTTATCTTTCATAGGCATTTCCCCCAATACTGTCCTGCATGCCTAATCCCACCTTGGCATCTGCTTCTCAGAGAATCCAAACCCACACGGTATCTGACCCATCGTAGGTACCCTAAAAGGCAGGTTGAATTGAATTGATGGTGGTTTTACTGGTCACCAGGTCCAGGCTTTAGTGGACCATCACTTCAGTATGGGGATTCTGAACACATGAGTCATCATGCAAGCACACACAAGCAATGTCTCCTTAAATAAGACCGGACTGTCTCTGGGTGACTTGAGATTCTCGCCGTGAGCACTGTTAACTGTGTAGGGCTACACGGATAACCTCAGCAACTACTGAGATGTTGAAGCTTGTTTGACCCTGTATGAGTAGCTTCAGGTGGCTGCACTATTTGTTATTGTGTCTGGGTTTTAAAAAATAATTTAATTTTGCTGCCACTGTCTTTGCTGTCAGTGTTTGTAAGTGATGGAACTGGGAGGGACTTTAAAGATCATTCATCGGCAGACTTCCCCAAAGCACATAACCACCAAGCATGGCTAGGTGCTAGAAGTACTGGGTTAGACAGGAAACAGTCCTCTCTTCAAGATGGAAGCAGGTTTCAGCCTCTCATTTTACAGCTGACAAGTCAATTTAGCAACATTTCTCAGCAGAGCCATCGTGAGAAGGAAAATGCAAGAAGCTAATATATAATGGCAGCAAAGGGTTTCCTCAAGATGGGAAGGTGTGGATCCAGCCTGAATCTGTATAGCACCTTCTGGGCCTCATGTCTAAGCCAATTCTTGACGGCATAGAATCACCCACAAACACAACCCTTACAGGTAGTTCAAGATTTCTGTAGCAAATCAACATCCTCAAAAAGATGTTACTGTGAGCATCAACAAGAGCCTCAGTCCCAGAGTGAGAACATGCTGTTCATTAAATTGTTGATTTACCCTAATGATGGAATGAGAAATGTAGTAACTTGAGAATGATGTCAGGCAGGAGTGTCCATCTTCCTGCCTGGTGCAGAGGATTTGGGGTCTAGAGATGTGGGCTTACTCCCAGCTCTGTCACTAACTCTCTGTATGAACTTGGACAGGACATATAATCTCCTTATACTTTGGTTACCTGCAAAATTGGATAATAATAAATACTACCTCATTGTGTTGTTGTGAGGAATAAGTGACTCTCTATATGAAAGCATTTTGTAAACAGTTCAGCACCATATAAGGGCAATATGAGATAGTAATTACTAATTTTATTATGCCACATCCTTTTGACAAGATCATTAATTAATTAACTAGTAATTAATCAATCCAATCATTCATTTTTGCTTTCTTTCAACAAGCATCTTTATAGCACTGTATGTCAGGCACTGGTCTACATACTTAAAAATCTTCACAATAATGCTATGAGATATGTATACTATAATTACTACTATTTTACAGATGATGAAAGCGAGGTAAAAGAAGTTAGTTAACTTTCCCCATGTCACCCATCTAACCAATGGCAGACCTGGGATTGTAACCCGGGCAATCTGACACCTTAGTCCACATGATTAACCACTATGCTAAGGGACAGAATGTTTTGGTTTCCTTCAAACTGGAATTTGACTCAGAGAAGTAGGGTTGGAAGAAGTAAGAGGAAAAAAGGGAAAAGAAAGAGCTATAACTCAGGAGGAAGCAGGACAGGATGAGGTGGGTCAGGATTTCCATAGGAGGAGGCATAAGGTAGGGGGACTTCACTGTGGGCAGGAGAGTGATGGTCACCCCAAAATATAGCTGGGTAGGGAGCTTCCTTCAGGAACACAGTCCCTGCATTTGGTGACCTGGAAGAGAACGGAAAGAGACCTCTTGGGCAAACAAACTTGCTCTGAGGAGAGATAAGGTGAGTGTGTTATTCTCCACGATGGCTAAGAGACCATAGGGCCCCATGCTGGTCCCAGTAATTGGGGAGCTGCTCAAGACGCAGGAACGGGGCTTTTCCAAAGGACTCAGCCACTCGTTCCTGTTCCTTGTTATTAGCACCACGCTCTAGCCAACTGAGCTAACCGGCCTGGAGCACCTGTCCAACCCAGGGAAACCGTATAGAAAGACATTGCCCTGCCCTCAAGATACTCACAGTCTGGTTCAGGAGAAAGACAGATAAATAAAAAAGTGGTGTCTTCACTGTGAGACATGATTGTGTGGTAGGCAAGTTCTAAGATTGCTCCCAGGGATTCCCACCTCCAGGGCTTCATGCCCTTGGGTAATCCCCTCCTCCTGGGCTTAAAGACTCTTAGAGACTTGGTTCTAATGAATAAAACGTGGCAGAAGTGAAAGGATGTCACTTCTGAGATTAGGTTTAAAAGACACTGTGTCTTCAATCTTGGTCTTCCCCCTCCCTTCCAAACACTTGTGTTGAGGGAAAGAAGCTGCCAAACTTTGAGCTGTCCTATGTCCCCAAGGAGCGGTGAGGAACTGAGGCCCTCAGTTCAACTCCCCAGGAGGAAATGAAGCCTGTCAACTATCTCATGAGTGAGCTTGGAAGCAGAATCTTTGGTCTCAGTTGAGGCTAGAGAAGACTGCAGACCCTGCCGACAGCTTGACAGCAGCTTTAGGAAAGATCTTTAGCCAGAAGCATCCAGCTAAGTTCTCCCAGATTCCTGACTCACAGAAACTGTGAGGTAATAAATATTTGTTATTTTAAGCTGATAAGTTTGGGGTAATTTGTTACACAGCAACAGGTAACTAATACATGGCAGCACAAAAGCTTTTCCAGAATAGCTTTATGAGGAAGTTATGGTTAAACTGAGATTTAAAACTAGAGATGTACCCCAAGGGGGCGGGAAGGGTATTCTAAACAGTGAAACAGTCAGAGTCAGAGGGAAGAGTCAGAGTTTGACCTGGTTAGAACATAGGGTAAGTCTGCACATGTGGTTGGGGCAGAGATGGAAGACAAGCCGAAGACAAGCAGGGGCTAGATGGTGAATAATTGTACGTAATGGGCTAAGGTGTTTTGATTATAAAATCAGACTTTTCCCTATAGAATCATTCTCCAGAGATATTGGTGGGGTATCTGAATGACAAGATGCAAGAAGGCTAAGAATCTGAAAAATCCTTGGAACACCTGGACGCTTTAAGCTTATAAATCAATTTTGCAATTGATTTCAAGGCTACAGTTTTCTCTGCTTCACGGATTTTTATTTTCTTTTTCTTCTAAGCATCCTTTATTGTTATTATTGATTTAATAAAATGTAGTACATGTAGCGTATTGCATGATTGTAGGGCTCACTGAAGGCTTATTGGACGCTGTCCTCCACCCACAGTCTCTGACATACATCTGGAGTGGTCCTTGCAGAGCCGCTATTCTTCCCATCAAGGATGTGGACTATGGAGCCCGGAGTGGACCTTGCTCATGTTCTCACAGCTTGTAGAAGTCCTGCTCCACTTGAAGCCTTTGTGAGGGTTATAATGCAGTGGTTAGGAGGGCACGTTCAGGCCTGGGTTCAAATCCTAGTTCTTAGCACTCTCTGTGTGAGCTTGGATAAATTACTTAACCTCCCTAAGGCTCAATAGCATCATCTATAAAACTGGGCTTGGAGCAGTGCAACATCACAGGTGGTGTTATGGCTTAAATGAGGTGATGTGTATTGGAGGTCCGACACAGGTCAGGAATATTGGTTAATATAACTGGTGATACCTCAGCGGGTTCTTTTCCATTCAAACTCATTTTCTCAGGGTTGCCTTTTTCCTGTTTTTGACGGTAGAATGATTGTGTGTATAAGTCATGATTCTAAACCCCAGCTTTGGTCCCAGAACCTTATCAATACCAATCTGTAAGAGCTGCTTATGCCCATGTGTTATCAGAATCACCAACATACCAGATCTACTAATTATCTATTGCTGCATAACAAATTACCCCAAAATCTAGTGGCTTAAAATAACAGGCATACGTTATTTTACAGTTTCTGTGGGTCAGGAATCTGGGCACAGTTTAGGTGACCCTTTTCTTCAGAGCCTTTCACACAGCTTCAAAGTGTTGCTTGAGACTGTGGGCTTAGCTGAAGGTTGACTAGGAAGGTTCCCTTTCTGAGCAGTGGTCAGCAGGAGTCATTTCTCCAGAGGCCGTTGGTTTGAAGGCCTCAGTTCCTTGATGGCTGTGGACTGGAGGCTCCCCTCAGGTCACTGTCGCATGAGCCTCCCAGCTTGCTTCATCCAAGCAAGCAGACAAGAGCCAGAGAGAGAGCACCAGAGAGAGAGAGGGTCACTGTATTTTGTAACCTCATCTCATATTATATTCATTAAAAGAAAGTCACGAGATCTAGCCTGCCCTCAAGGGGAGGGGATTGCACAAGAACATAAATACCAGACAATATAACCCAAGATCACTGGAGCCATGTCAAAGCGCCCTCCTAGGGCACATGGAAAACCTACAGCCAGATGGATGGGGGTACAGTTGGTTCATACACCAATGCCAGCACACTGGGATTCACCAAGGATAAAAGCTCACAGATCAATGAAACTTGCTGTTATGGCAGGGGCCCACGTTGTCTCCTGATCTTCTGACACTTGAAGAAGGAGTCTCTGGTCAGGAGCTCTGGACCTCACTGTGACCAGAGTCCTCATGCAGGGTCTCCTCTAGAGGGAGGGCACAGAGAGCGCCTAGCTGGGGGTTAAGCACTATGGTCTTCGACCCGCCAACACCTTCCCTGCCCCCATTCCACTCCCGCTCAATTGTGTGGATGCTGCGGGTACTAATAGGAAGGGTTTCTTTAGCTAGAATAGACAGTTTTGTATGGGGTGCTCTTTTGTTGTGTTGAAAAATTCTATGAGAATATAAATTATTTGAAAAGGCTGCTTGTGGTTGGTTTCCATTTCTTATAGTGAAGCAAGTGGAGTGAGTGGAGTGAGGTTCACTCTAGGTCTTAGACCTATGGTCACCCACCTGCCTAACCTGTGGCCCATCACTGGTTCCCTGATCCAAGCCCAGTCAGAGCTCTAGGACACTGCTGGGGGAGAGTTTGGAGCTGACTCGGGGTAGGGAGTTCTCTGAGAGGGAGTGGCCTTGGATTCCAAAACAGAGTTGGGAACGCAAGTGGAGTCCTCACTACCCAGATGCCATTCCAAGTGTCCAGCCCAAGTGTCTCCAGAAGTCTGTGTTCTGTCATGAGAGGTCAGTTAAGCCTACATTTAAGTTTTCATTCAGCATTGCACCCCTCTTCCCACTCCTCTGGAGTAGGACAAAGGAACACAAGCAGGACACAAAGAGCATCTGCTATACCTCCTTGTTTGGACAGTAAGCCTGTTAATAAAACTCTTAGCTGAGATTTATTGAGAGGTCGCTGTGTGATCTTATCCAATTTTCACAACCACAGGGATAACTATTGTCAGTCCCATTTTGCAGATGGGTAATGGAGGCTCAGGGAAGTTACACAGCTTGTCCAGGCTGGTGGGTGGCAGGGTCGGAATCCTTCCTGGGGGTGCCTGTCTCCACAGCCGGTGCTCATTCCACTCCGTTGCACCTCAAGAGAGCTTAACAAATAAGATGATGACTGGGTTTAAAAGTCAATAGCAGCAGGAATCTGGAGACCACTGAAAAGAGCAGCACCAGAAGAGCCTGGAATGGACACGGGCTGGCTGGGAATTAAAAGGCAAGGGAGCAAGAGAACAGAAAATCCAGCCAGAGAGGCCACAGCCCGAGCCAGCCCCTTTACCCAGTGAATTGACCACATGGGTGAGGAGACACAGGGAGTCCAGTGTGTGGAGGGAGGGCAGAAAACAAACCCACGTCCCCAGATAAATCCAGAGGTACCTTGCAAGGCAGCAGAAGGAAGTTTTTTAAAGAATCCATCAAATAGAAGAGGCAATAGATTCAGCAGGACCCAAGATATCCAGCCTGAGTGGCTCATTTGGGTGTGGCTAGGGGTTGGCAAACAGGTAGAATTGCACTTATGGGGCAATGTGCCAGAGCTGAAAGGACCTCCCTCAGATTGGCTGACCAAAACGGGGAAACTGAGAGTGGCGAGAGGAAATGGCTTCCCTGTACCCACACAGCAAACTGGGGTGGGAACCCTGGTTTTCACTCACTTAAATGGACTCTTGGAACCTCCTAGTGAACTAGGTGAACTGGAGAAAGTCAAATCCCCCCACTACCCTTTACCGTATTCATCTGTGGAAAGGAGCCATGAAGCTGCCCTAGCTTCATGGCTTAAAGGAAAACACACATGTGAACCCGCCGTTAGCTGCCATCTGGTGCAGAGCTCATGTGCTGGTCACGTGCTGGTCTCCCTAGCTCTTGCCCCACCCAGTCCACAGGGTGGATGGGATCCAAGCCGGAGCCCACAATGTGGGGAGGGGCACAGGGCCCCCTGCACCACCTGTACCTCCACCAAAAGGAAAGAGTTTCTCATTCAAGACCTCTGTGTCTGCTCTGCAGACCACACTTGAAGTGGACATGAAGTGGTGCCCTGGTTTGTGAGCTATACCCAACAGCATTGTAGAGGGGCCGAGGTGGCACCCCAGGACCCTGGGGCCGGGACAGGGGCATGAGGGCAGAAACTGACAAGTTGCAACCATGACACTGGGAAAGTCAGACCTGAGAGGATGCCCTGGCTGTGTGGCCTCAGGGGAGTTCCTTGGCTTCTCTGTTCCTCTATCCCCCATCTGTGGGATGCACAGTGGAATGAGATGGCTTAATGCCCTGATTTTAGGATTTTGTGATGTGCCGAAAGATGATGGAAGGACACTGGGTGCTATCTGACTGCATCAGGCAAAATCTTGCCTGTTCTCTGTGGAAAAGATGGAGGCACGTGGCTTGGAGGAGCGTTGAGGTTTGGGTGTTTATGGTTTGGCTCATCTCATTTAAGTGCCCCAGGCCTGTTGCCAGACAAGAGGCAGATGTGGATTCTTAAGGTGAAGGAGGCCTGGTCGCTGCCTTCCAGGAGGGGTGTGGGGCTGCCAACATTTCTGGAACATTCGCTTTCAGCCAGCGGCTATTCTAAGCACGCGGCCTGTGATAACTGACTATCATCATCACACCTCATGGGGTAGGCGTATTCCTATGCACATTTTAAAAGCAGAAAATTCAGGCACAGAAAGGAAGAGCAGATCGTCCGAGGTCACACAACTAGAAAGTTGTAGAACCAGGGACTGAATCCAGATAGTTTAACTCCAAAGAACTTTGGAGGAGACCCTCGTGAAGCCTTTTGGATAGTTCTTCACTGACAGCCATGAGTGATTATTGTGTGCCAGGCACTGTGCTAGGTGAGTTAGAAATGTGATCTTTAATCTGCAACTTCAGATGTAGATATTATCTTCATTTTCTAAATAAGAAGACAGGCTCAGAGAGGTCAAGTGGCTCTTCCAAGGTCACAAATCTAATGTGCAGGGGACCCTGGACTGGAAAACATGTTGCTCTTTCAAGTGTAGGAGAAGGAAACAGCCCAAAGTACACCCCAGACTGGTAGGGATTCCAACAGAAGTACCAAGCGATGCAGAAATGCAAGGAATCCCAGCCAACTTGGGGAGTGTGGAAAGGAACTGAGAAGATAGGGTTTGACCCGGGCCTGCAAGGGTGGGTAAAATGGAATGGGAGGAAGGGCACCTGCATGGGGGCAGAGCCATGGAGGCAGGCGAGTGGTAAGCAGGTTTAGGAAGCAGCAAGACAAGTGGGAGCAGGGAGGTGCATAAGCTGAGGCTGAAGCGTGGAGAGACTTGGGTTCCAGAGGGAAGAGTCTGGACCTCATGTGTGGCAGTGGGCGTGGTGGAGGCTTGGGTGGGAGGACTGCGGGAGGGCCTTGCTCTCTCACCCAGATCTCAAGTCCTGCCGTGTTTGTGGGGTGCAGTATTATTTTTAACTGCCGGCGACTTGGTTTGCCTGGGAACAGTCTGCCTCGTGGTTTCCTCTGCTTCTCAGAGCACAGTTGCAGGGAGTGTGGACGGCTCTGCAATGGGAGCAAGAGCCGCCTCCAAACCAGCCAGGGAGCCCCGAGGGGCAGGCTGCGTGAGCAGCGGCAGACTCCCTCCCTTCCTTGGTGGAGGACCCGCCCTGGGAGGGGGAAGCCACAGCGCGTCTTTGTCCTGGTCGCCTGGCTGGAGGGTGAGGAGGGTGGATGGCTGGGGTCTTCCCCAGTTGGGACAGGCTGGTTTGGGATCTGCTTCTCCGGACTTGGTTAAAGTTGAATAAAAGCCTTGGTTAAAGTTGGCTAGGCTTTCTCTGTGCTTGCTGTCGGGAGATTTCTATCTGTGAGATGACTCTAGGGGTCTGGGCACCCCCAAAGTGCTCCTAAGAATGGCTGTTTGTATTTCTCTCTGGACTGGGAAGGAAAACAGTGCTAGTTTATGGCTCACAATGAGATGTCACCAAGATATTTTAAGAAATGAGTACAAATATGTATAGACTGGGAACTCAGTTTCTCAGCAATAACCTGTATTTAGCGTGTTTGGAAGGAAAACAGCCTAAATTGTGGGAAAGCGTGACGATCAAGATCTGACATAAATACATCAACAAAGACTAAATGCTAGCAC
>JAQZBX010013646.1:0-39561 GCA_029593785.1 Cabassous unicinctus
TTAGTGGACCATCCTCCTTTGCCAGACACTGCCCCTGCACTTGGGGGACTGTTGCTGTTCCCTTGGAGAATGTGGCAGAGTTCTCCAGGCTGAAAATTCAGTATTCCCTCATTTTTTAAGTGATTGTGCACCCACTGTGACCATGCCCCACCCCTTGATCATTTGGACAATTTTATATATCTTTCATGTATATTCAGATGAACTTCCTCCCAGAATAAAAGGGGGAAAAGGTAAAGACAATTGAGTTCATGTGGCTAAGAGACTTCAAAGAAAGTCGGGAGGTCATCCCAGAGGTAACACTTATGCACAACTCAGTAGGATCTCATAGAACACCAAAGTGGATATCACCCCACAAAGGGGCTCCTGGGGGCTCTGGAGACACCCAGGTCCTATTTAAGGGGGGATAGCTCCAGAGATTGATGCCTTATCAGTGGGCTATACTTTGGAATCTGTGCTCCTGAGAGTGACAGAGTTGGACTCAAATAAGTCCTCCCTGCACATTGTCCATCAGTCCCTTCTATTCAAACCTATATGTGGTGCTGGAGTTTCTAGGTGTACTTCCAGAGACTGGAGCCTTTGGCCTGCCCATGTGCCAGCTGTGCCTGGAATCTCAGTGGAGCTGTAACTCCTCCTCTACAGTTCAATGGACTCACCCAAGTCACTTGGTGAGGAGATGATGGTGGACAATGGCCATTCCAGGGAATGGAGAGAGTCTGCAACTGCATTCAGTATAATCCCATCCATCATATCCATGGAATATAAGGCCCCTCTCACTTGGAGGTGGAGTGGACATCACCATCCCAAACTCCTCAGGATTGGGGGAAGAGCTATGGACTACAGTGGACTCACTGGTATTCTGTTGTAGACATTGAGATTCAAGCAATGAAAGAAATTACAATAGTGAGGTGGAGCCAGTGGCCACTGAATACTTTCAGGGCAGGGAAGGGAAAAGCAGTTGTAATACAGGGTTTTTTTCAGGACTTGGGAATTATCCTGAGTGACATTACAATGACAGATATAGGCCATTTTACAT
Organism: Cabassous unicinctus; assembly: GCA_029593785.1. Classification (NCBI taxonomy): domain Eukaryota; kingdom Metazoa; phylum Chordata; class Mammalia; order Cingulata; family Chlamyphoridae; genus Cabassous; species Cabassous unicinctus. The sequence continues at coordinate 1,034 of JAQZBX010013646.1, forward strand.
CAGCCTATAACATGAAGAACTGTGTGGGAGAGAGTGTGGTCTACAAAGTGAACTATGATCCATGCTTAGTGGCAAAGCCCCAGGATATGTATATCCATTGCAGGTGATGTGCCACACTAATGAAAGATGGTTATGTGGGATGTTATGGGAGTTGTGGGAGGTGGGGAACATGTGAATCCTTGTAATTTTTGTGTAACATTTATGTAATCTATGCATCTTTTAAAATATAAAATAATTAATTTTAAAAAAAGATACTTAGATTACATAAATGTTACATAGACCATATAGGGGATTCCCATATGCCCAACTCCCCACACCTCCCACATTTTCCACATCGGCAATATCTTTCCCTAGTGTGGTACATTCACTGCAATTGATGAACACATTTTTGAACATTGCCACTAAACATGGATTGCAGTTTACATTGTGGTTTATACTCTCTCCCACTCAACTCTGTCATTTATGGCAGGATATATAATGGCCTGTATCTGTCATTGTAATGTCATTCAGGATGGTTCCCAAGTCCCAAAAATGCCCCCATATTACACCTCTTTTTCCCTCTTTCTACCTCCAGAACCCCAAGTGGCCACTGCCTCCACATCAATGATCTTTCTTCCATTGCTAGAATCACAATAAGTCTACAGTAGAATACTATTAAGTCTACTTTAGCTCATAATTCATTTCCCAATCCTGAGGACTCTGTGATGGTGATGTTCAGTCCACCTTTAATTGAGGGAGGCCTTTGATCCCATACAGCTGATGGATGGGACTCTCCTGCTTGCATTTGTAAACACTCTTGGTTCCTTGATATGTTGTTTGTCCATTATCCCCTCCTTGTTAGTTGTCATGGCTGAGTCCAGTGAACTGGAAAGTAGGTGTTGCAACTCTGTTGAGATTCAGGACCCAGCTGGCACACAGATATCCCCAAGATTAAGTCTCTTGGACATACACCTACCAACTCTAGTAGTAATTATAGGTTCAAATAGAAAGCCAGAAAATCCATGTGTAGGGAAGCCACAGCTGAGCCCAATTCTGTCACACTGGGGAGCATAAATTCCAAAGTAGGGCCCTCTGGCAAGGAACCAAACTCCTGAGCTGTCTGCCCTGACTAGAGTGTCTGGATTTCTCCATGGCCCTCAAGAGGCCCTCTATTTGGGGTACTATCTACGTTGGTTTTCAATGAGATCCTGCTGAGACATGCATAAGTATTACCTCAGGAATGATTAACCAACTCACTTTGAAGTCTGTTAGTCATATAATCTCATTTGTCTTTACATTTTCCCCCTTTGGGTCAGTTGCAGTTGCATTGCATGTTGGTACTTGGTAGCAATCCCTCGGTGCAGGGGCGGCTCATCCCCCGGAGTCATGTACCATTCTGGGGGGAAGTTATTGCATTTATATGCTGAGTTTGGCTTAGAGAGATGCCACATTTGAGCAATATTGAGGTTCCCACTAAGTAACTCTTAGGCACTTTACAACACCAGGCTGTTTCAATTTCAAGATCACAGGCTCATAAGCATAGTCATCAATATCAATGACCCATCAATGGACCATGCTCCTTCACTAGTCATTGCCCCTGTACTTGTGGGATTCTTGCTGTTACATTAAAGAATGTGGGAAGGCTCCCCAGGATGGGAATTTGATATTCTTTTGGATATTGTGTGAATCTCCACCCAGTGTGACATTGCCCCATGAACATTTGCATACATTTATATGCCTTATATGTATGCCCAGGTGAAATTCCTCCCATGTATCCCCCATCACTGACACCCCACACCAATGATCCTCCCCTACCACAGTTGAAACCCTTCTGTGATCCAAAACTTCTTCAAAAATGAAGCCAATAGAATAGCCAAATACACTTACTAAGAGAATGAAATAATAATGATAGTTTTAAAAATAAGAAAATGCAAACAAAAATTTAAAAATAAAAGTAAAAAAAATAACAATTTATGATAATAAAAATCAATGAAAAAATATTTATTCAGAATGAGATTTCCTCCAGAAATCATGAGAAGCCCTGGAAATTCTCCAAGGGCCTTATCATTGGGTTCTCCTAAGGTAATTGATGGGTGGGGTAATCAATCAAAACAGCAAAGAGGTGGGACTCCTCCCCTGTCATTAGCAAAGGGGTGGAACAATTAATGGTTCAAAAACCAAGCACAAAGGCCAAACCCACTCTCTCTTGCTTTTTGGATTCTTTTCTTGCATTTTACCCCCTATTCTGGCCTTCTTTGCTCACCCACCTGGATCAATATGCAAGTAAACCTGGGGGTTTATAATCTATAATGGGGACTTGTAGTCTATAAATTGGCCCTCTTTATCACTCTTCAGCCCCTTCCTCTCTACCTGAGACCCATGATATGTTATTTTCTCTCATTTCCGAGTCACCATTCCTTAATAAAGTACTGGCCTAACTAACCTGGCTTGCTCTCAAAATTCATTTCTTGTAGGTTATCCAAGAGCCTAGAGAAAATCCAGCACCATATTAGTGAGTGAAACTATGAATTACAGCCTGTTTAATGCCCTCTATTGATTATCCATTTTAAATGGGTTTGCCTATGAACCCCCACAGGATGTAATCCTGGGAGGGAAGAGGGCAGGGCATGGGACCTCTCTGTGTCCATGCCACATGCCCAGGCTTGTTAGATCTGACCCTGCCTGGGAGGGCAGGGGCACAGGGTAGGTGCCCAAAGCAGGGCCCTGCCAAGACAGAAGTTCCCAGGCCAAGCCCCAGGTGCTACAAGGCTGCTTTCTCAAGCCTTATTAGCAACCATTGGCTGCCATTGCCTTCCCCTGCTCTCTCCCCTCAGCAGCAGTGGCAATGATGGAGAGCCAGGGCCTTGCACCTCCCATGGATCTACACCTTTGCAGGCCTGCCTTCCTGTCAATCACACCCAGCTTATGGTCTGGGACTGGGTGGGAAGTTGGTGGCTGACAGAGCAAAGCTGAATGCTGTGGGAGTTCCCTTTCCCAGAGTGGTCATGAGCCAGGGTTCCCTTCAAATTAACCCTGACCTACATTTAATCTTCCCACTTCCTACTACTGAATTTCTCATTATGGGTTTGTGTTCAAATGCTTTCGAATGTCTTAGAAAGTGTAAAACTGAAAATGCACTTGCTAATGAGTTTTAGCCCTACCCATGGCATGAGGAAGTTATTGCCTCAGGGCCCCAAGGCCTGATAGCTAGAGCAATTGATCTCTTAATGGCCTTTGAGGGCTGGTATAACTGGGAAACTCTCAGGCATAAGCTAAGACTGCCTTTTTTTTATTCTGTTTTTTTTTTAAATTTTATTTTTATTTGTAAAACAATATATAAATACATATGCATATATGTGCATTTGTTTACATAAATGTTATTTGTTATATATATACATACATTTTTTTAAAGGTGCCTAGATTACCCAAATATTACTCAGAAACTACAGGGATTCCCATGCTCCCCACCGCCCACACCCCCGACAACACCCCACACAAAACCTATGTAATTATAAGAAGTAGTTTTTTTTGCCTCTCCTCCAAGGAGCAATATTTTGCTTGGCAACTTCCATTCAATCTCTTCAGTCTGTCTGACAAGTTCAGAATGGCCCCCAAGATGTTCCTTGGGCCCTTCCATTTAGAGACCAGAACAGTAAACTCTGAACATCCCCCAAGATGTGCCTTGGATCCTTCTGTTCAGAGGGCAGCCAAACATCCCCTGAGACTTACCTCCAGAGCTTCAGTTTAGGTAACTGCTCCCAATGTCTCCCACCAATCCATCTTGGGTGCTTTGGACTGATCTTCAGGATTTTCAGGCATCTTCCAAGACCTAGGTCAGTCACAGGGATGCCCATCAAAGGGGCTCTGGATTAAATCCTCAGGACGCTGAAACCAGTGCATCAGCTCTGAATTATTTGGAGCAGTAGATGTTTTAGTCAGACTTGGACTCTGGGACACCAGATCAGTCAACTAAAAAATACTTAATCATTGAGCATGGTTTCTAGTCTACCAGCAGACTCCCCATAGGAGTATCTTCTAAGAGATTAGGAAATTTTGCCTAATGCTGGTCTATGTGGCCATAGTATAGCTGAGAGCAGCCTCTGTATGGAACCCTGAATTACAGGCAAACCAGAGTAAAACAGGAGGACAGATAGATCTGAGGCCCAGGAACCTCATATCATGTCTCCTTAAAGAAATGAGGAAGTACACCTCAAACTTCCATTAAGTCCTTTTTACAAGAGTCTTCTCAGTTTTAAACTCAGTTGCAACTATTAAAGGGTGTGAATGGGGAACAAGATCCAGATCAGTTACTAAACCACTCCTGGAAAATAAGAAACCTCATGTACCATCAATTAAAATAAAAATGTTCCTAGTAATGCTAAGAGTATAAAATTCTCTCTTGTTTTAATCTGTGCTTAACTTTGTGTTCAACCTTAAAATCTCTGTTTAACTTTGTCAGTTTGCTTGTTCCTAGGAAGTCAGATTTAGGGATCACTTGTTTCAAATTGGATAATGGTGAAAGGTAGCCTAAAAATGAATCTTTAAATGTGAATACTATCTTACAAGTGGATTTAATGTATAAATCACAAGTGAAATTGGTTCAACTGCTAGAAAAGCATAAAACTTAGCAAAGTTGTTATTAATAAAATTCTTGTGGCTTAGTTAATAAAGGTACCCAATTTGCCTTAACTTAAAAACTTACTAGAAACTGTAATTAAGAGTTAAGATCATATATAGATGTCTTTATATTTTGAAACAACAGAAGGAAAACTGAAAGTATAACTGGGCAGATTTTGGCTAAACCTACTACTGTACGTATAAATCTTAAACTGAACTTACCTTTGTTTATGGACACTTCAAACTTAGCCTCACCTTTTGTCTTTGCTTGTGGTTGATACTGGATTCTGTCCCTATGGTTAAGGGGAAAGCAAGCTTGAGACATACCTGACTCCTGCCCTACTAGTATTAGTGACTCTGCTTTCTCTCTTAGCTCCAAGTGTGGACTAAATTGCTGCCTGGTGAAATTCTTGACTCTCAGGGTTGAATGTCCACTCTTACAGTACAGTGGTCACTGGAGCCCTGTTATTTCTGAGGACTGGGAAGTGAGGGAGGCCACCTGCTTTTGCTGTCAGGGGTTCCTAAAAGCAGCAATTCTGGAGAGAAACCAGTTTCCTTAAGGCTTTGATAGCCTCAGTGAGTCTACCTTGAATTAATTTTTCTTATGCAAGTTCTGCTAAAGTCAAAGTGAGAAATAATCAAAGTTCAGAAGCAAAGGAAAATTGTATTAAAGCATTGGGACATTTTGGTTATAAGACAATAATTAAGGAATGAAATTCTTGTGCAAAACTGCATGGTCACAGTGCAAATTAGAGCAATTAAAAGGAGCCTTCAAAGAAATCTTTTAAATGTTATCTTAGAGTTAAACTTATTTTATAAGAGAATGAAAATTATAACAGTGAGTTCTGTGTTTCTGGGTCAAAGTCTATTTGTGTCTATTTGTTCAATATATAACTTCATATATTGGGATGATAATATCAAATTAACAAATGAAAATTCTTAAATGAGCTCTAATCAAATTGGAAAATCAAATATGCAGTTATAAATATGAATAAGTTCTTATAGATCCTAAATTAGGCTGAGCAGGATGGAAAGGTAAGATAGAAATCTAAGTATAGAAACTTGGGAAAGGAAAAACTTTTTCCAAAGCTCTTTAACCTGCCCTACCCCCAAGACCTTCTCTTTGCAAGAGTTGTGGGGGAAAGATGAGGTGTGTTAGATTGAAGTTATCTTCTAAGATGGGGAATTAAAAATCATAGTTTGTCCTGTAATTCCTCAATTTAAACATTTTAGCAGCCTTAAAATAAGGGTGGTTAGTAATCTTACTACCAAAAATCAACAAGTAAAAAAAGTCCTTGAGAGCTTTGGAAAGATCTTTAAAAAAAGTTTTTCAGAACCTAGCAGTCAGTGTGTTTTAAGATTATTCACACTTTTTAATTTTATTAAAGAAGAGATTTTAGCCTCCTGTAAAGGAAGAAGAACATTCCTTGCATAAACTATAACAGTTTCAATTTTATTTAGCTTGGGTTTTATCTCCCTAGGTTCATGAAATACCAAGTATATAAATTAACACTATGTGTATTAAATCTTTAAGGTGATGAATGTTATGTTCATATCTAAGGAAATTAAGTTAAAGAAATGTAGAACTGACTTCTTTTAAATGCATAAAGTAAATTCCATTGGTTACTAATTGTAACTAAGGTAAATTAACCAGTGTATGTGGTTGTGGTTAATTAAAAGGAGTTTGTAAAAGTATCTTCTAAACTGAATCATTTAAATGGCTAATTCGAGGAAGTCATTATTTATTAGGAACCTAAATTGATATTAATGGCAAATGTAACTTCATAGCAGGGAAATCTTTTGGAGGCCATCTCAATCTACATATTCAAGTGTTGGTAACAAAAGATTATCTTGATTTCATTGGGAAACTTCAGTTTTGATAAAATAATGCAAAAATAGTTTTTCCTGTAGTACTACCTGTTAATTAATGCCTTCAAGATAAAGATGTAGAAGTGAAAAGTAAAAGTACTAAAATGTTAAGTTTATTTAATATGTTATACTTTGCATTGGAAATGTTTAGAACATGTGTAAAGAACAAAAGAGATAGATGCAGCATTGTCAAACTCTTGTGCATTCAAACCAGGCAATCAATACACTGCAGCTTGCCTCTCCATTTGAGTCATTGGCTAGGTTGGTCACTGACCCCTTAAACAATAAAAGTATTTACTACATCTCTGGTTGTGCTCCTGAAGTGGATAGAGGATACATTGCAGTTTCAAATTCCTGTAGCAGCTAATGAGGGCTCAATATAGCCAAATGTACAATGTATATCACCTGCTATGCACCAGGCTGGTGGACTTCTGGAACACACCTTCCTAGCTTCCATCTAGGGTCAAAGGTATTGCAGCATGCTTGCTGTGTGAGGAACATACCAGGTGGAGCAATGATTACCACGGTACTGTGAGTAGAACTTAAAAACTATTGGCATTATGGCTGCTCCCATGGAGAGATAACATGTATGTATTGCAAATCTGGAGCTTAAATCTATTAATTACAGCTCAAAGAGAAGCTTATGCATTGGGTAGAACATTAATTAGTATTGAGTACTGTACCTATATTCTAGATATATGCCTGATGAGTATGGTCTATTCTAGGCCATATGGAGAAGGATATTGTACATGTTAAAAGTCCTGGTAAACTTCATTTTCTAAGTAATTAATAAATGTGCTTAACACAGGTCTCCTTCCTAGCCCTTAGTCCAGAACCTGTGCTACAGATACCCTGGGGAGGACAGGTGGATCAGCATGCCATCTTATCAGAACTAAGCATTTTCCCACCAGAAGGCAAACAGCAAACAAGGTGACTAAGGCCAACTTCAGCTTAGACCCTTAGAGATGGTCAATGGACAACCTTTCTTCACCCAGGACCTAGGAACCAGGTTCTGATCAAAACTTGGCAAGGAAACAAGCCTCACTCTCAATTCAAGCCAAAATGGAAGGAACCTTACCCTGTAGTTCTGATCACTCCTACAGCTGTTAAAGTTAAAAGAGTTACCAGCTGGTTGCACTTATTCCATGTGAAGTCAGTTGCCTAAGGAAGTACCAGCTCACCAGATGTACCTGATGGGACATACAAGTGCCAGCCATTGGATGGCATGAGATGTCTCTTCAAGAGACAAAGCTAAGTAGTGTTTGTGTCAAAGCCAGCAGCTCTCTCTAACTCTAGCCCAGATGCCTATTGCAAGGGGGAGGGCAAGCCAGACACCCATTAAGAAACCTTGCCTGTTTTCTGCAGCTTCTCCCTCTATTATAACTAAAAAGGAATTCCTCTTCTCATTCCTCTTCTCCACCATAGGAAAAATGGGATTGGCAAACAAACCAAATGCCATTATCTATTACAATATCTCGCTAGAGTTAAACAACAGCATAAAAAAACTGAAGGGAGAATACTGTTTCCCACCAACTTCAGGAAGATGCAGCCTTTGCAGGCACCTGGACTTTTACTTTTTTGGTCCAGTATCCTCTTAGTGGGATCATATATCCTCAAAATTCTAACCAAGTTTATTTCTTCCAGAATCAAAATCTTCTTAACCATTTGGGGACTTCAACCAGCTTCACCCAGGATGCCAAATCCATCTTCCTCCAACTGTGACAGAAAAGCAGGAGTTTTGCACCTTGTCAGGTAGGGCCTAGTGCCCCTAACCAGCAGGAAGTAATTACAGAAGAATGACCATTGTCCTTCAGCATCCTTTAAGAATCAATGTGTAACCTCTCTGAGGGGGGAGATAAGGCAGGCTAATAAAATAGGGAATCAACAGATGGATCTGGAACCTTGCAGGAAAGCCCATGTGAACTTTGGTACCCCCAATATGACTGCTGGAAGAACGAGATTTCCTCTAGAAACCAGGAGAAGCCCTGGATATTCTCCAGGGACCTTATCATTGGGCCCTCCTGGGGGATTGATATGTGGGGTAATCAATCAAAACAGCAAACAGCTGGGACTCCTCCACTATCATTAGCAAAGGGGCAGAAAAATTAATGGTTCAAAAAGCAAGCACAAAGGCCAGACTGGTCCTCTCTTACCTTTTGACCTCAGTTCTTGCCTTCTGCTGCCTGTTCTGGCCATCTTTGACACCCCCACCTGGATCAATATACAAGTAAACATGGGGGTTTATAATCTGTAAAGGGGAATTGTAGTCTATAAATCAGCCCTCTTTATCACTCTTCAGCCTCTTCCTCTCTACCTGGGACCCATGATCTGTTATTTTCTCCCATTTCTCTTCTCACTATTCCTTAATAAATGACTGGCCTAGCTAACCTGGCTTGCTCTTAAAATTCATTTCTTGTAGCTTAGCCAAGAATCTAGAGAAAATCTGGCAACAGTAAGAGAGGAGTAGAGTGTTCTGAGCAGAGGAAAGTATATGTTTAAATACTCTGAAGCCAAGAAGAGTTCCCCACTGGCTAAGAAAAAAGAGAAAGTCATTGAAGCTGAGAGTGTGTTCTTAAACTATGACCAGAGAGGTCTGTGGCAGGTACAAGGGTAGCTAGAGGTCATGGTGAGGACTGAGGATTTCCTTCAAAGAGCAAAGTGGAATAATTGATGTATTTGACATCAAGGATTCTCTCTTTCCCTCTGTTGGATTTATTGTATATGTCTCCCTGTCTGTGGATCCTAAGATTAATTCCAGATCATTATATATACCTTGAGTCTTTATCTCTCCATCTCTCTCTGTCCATCTTTCTGTAAGGTTTTACTTTTATGTCTTCTTTCTCTTCATGCCTGTCTCTCTAACTCCAGGCCTCTTCTGAGACACCTTCACTCATGCCCAAGCAGAAAGGCTTGGGGGTCATGAATGAAAACTTGTGTGTGCTTTTCAGACACACTCTGGCTCATAAAGAACCAAAGAGCATCCTCCACTGTATGGCTTTCCCTGCTCTGGTGGGTCCATCCCAGATGAGATAAATGATGGAGAGGGCTCAGTAAGAATGGGAGACCACTGCTCTTCCTCCCCAACCCATCCTGGTAAATTCCCCATGTTTTCACTAAAGAAATACAGGTTGTTGAGTTCTAAAGAACTCAGTAATCAGTCACTTCTTGTGGAGGACAGAGATTGGAGGTCACTCCTCTTTCCAAAATTTGTCACTGTTAAAAGATTCCATTTAGCACCAAGTGCATGCCACAGAAGTGTCAAGGAATTTTATCCATTAGTCAACAGTCCTCCATTTACAGTAAGTTTCAGAATATTTTACTGAAATTTAATTCTTTTATTCCATTTTAAAAATTTAAATGAAGTATATCTTTCATAAATATACATAAACAATAAGTGTATAGTAAATGTGGTGATCTTACAAAATAAACATGCATATCATCCTATGAATTTACCATATATCACACCACCACAACCATCTTAAATTGTTGTGAAATATTTGTTAAAAACTATGAAAGAGCATCTGAAATTTAATTCTTAAACATTGATAGTCTCCAAATAATGTATGGGCTGTGTTGCTATTTTTGGCATAAGCCAAAGAAACTCACTCTGATATTTACAGCAAAAGAGAAACTTTTGGAAAGGGTGGAGTGTGTATCTCACATGCACAAAACAATCCAGCTGAGGTGCCAGGCCCTGGATTGCACAGGAGCTTGATGTAATGAGTTCAAAGGTAAGAATCTAGGAGTTGATAAAGAAAAATATGTTGCCTCTAGATTGGAGCAAAATACAACTGTTGGTGCATTTCTTTGTCAGTTTTGCAGTGTAAGGGGTGGGGCCACACAGCAGGAGAAGAGATTCAAGGCTTTGGGGCAGGAGGGAGCCCAATGAAGGGAATTAGAAAAAAAAGGGAAACTCCCAAACTCCTGAGGCAGAGATCTAGGCAATGTCAGAGACTCAGCACAACAGGGACGCTCTGGGCCAGAAAGATAGAAGCTGTCAAAGTGGCTTGGGGCTTTACAAATGCAGAGTTGTATCTTATCAATGGCCAGGGGTTGTTGAGTGCAGTATTACAAAGTATGCAAGCCAGGTAATATCTAATTGGTCAAACATTTCTTGTTTGGGATTTTTTTTAAAAATTGTGTTACAATTTGTATTTAGGACCACAGGATTTCATAAAGAGCAATGCTGCTGTGAAGAAGTAAACAACACACAATTGACATTATCCTTGCTATAGAAAATACCAAAGAACCCCCAAGAAAATGATTAGAACTAGTTAACAAATTCAGCAAAGTTGCAGGCTACAAGATTAATATACAAAAATAGGCTGTGACTTTATACTCCAGCAATGAAAACAGCAAAAGGATTTTTATTTTTTTTAAATTCCACATTTGCTTATAGAAGAAAAAATATCTAAGAATAAATTTACCCAAGGAGGTAAGGATTTGTACACTGAGAACTATAAATCCCTCCAAAAGGAAGTTAAAGAGAGCCCCAATAAATGACAAGATATTGCTTATTCATTGATAGGAGGATTTAATATTAAGATGTCAATACTACACAAAGCAATCAATGCAATTCCTGTGAAAATTGCAGCAGACTTTTTTGAAGAAATGAAAAGCTGAGCTTTATGTTTATATGAAATTGTAACATGAATGTAAATGAAAAGGCTGAGCATTACATTCATATGGAATTGCAACAAACCCTGAGTAGCCAAATCAATATTACAAAAAAAAAGCAAAATCTGAAATCACTTCCTGATTTCAAAACTTAAAGCCAGAGTAATCAAAACTGCAATACTGGCATAAAGATAGACATATAGACCAATAAAATAGAATTGAGTTCATATATGTAGGTCACATATCTATACCCAACAGCTTTTTGACAAAGATGCCAAGTACATTAACAAAGGAATGAAAGTCTCTTTAACAAATGGTGTTGGGAAAACTGGATATCCACTTGTAAAAGAAGAAAAGACATATTAATCAATGGAACCAAATTGAAAGTCCAGAAATACACCCTCATCTCTATGGTCAATTGATTTTTGACAAGGCTACCAAGTCCACCTGTTAGAGTTTTCCCCTTATGATGTTTGCAATGACAGATCATAGGACCATGAATCAATGCCCCTGTGGCATAGATTGAGGAAAGGCAGCCTCCAGCCATGAGGGTGGAGAGCCTTGGCTCTGGAGATGTCTAGCTCCAAGTGCGGTCTCCCAATTCCTTGGGTGATTTCTGACTGATTCAGGGATGCCTGTCTCACTTAGAATCTCCCCTGTTCTTTCCTTTTTAGACATCCTTAGTCTCACCCACACCACCTAAAATGGGGAATTCAATTTCACCGCCCCTCCAACAAAAACCACAGCCCTGGGATGTCTCCTTCATAACCTTAAAAGTCTGAACCTGGAAGGAAATATCAAGCCTAAAATGCTCATTTTCTATTCGACCTCTGTGTGGCAGCAATACAAATTGGACAATGAAAGTCAATGCCAGAGAACGGCACTTTCAATTTCCAAATTCTCTGAAATTTAGAGAATTTCATCCAGTGCACCAGCAAGTGGTCAGAATTTCCTCACATTCAGGCATTTCTTTTCCTTCATAATCACCTCTCCCTTTGCCAATCCTGTTCCCCTTATCAGATCCTTGTTTTATAGCAAAAACCCTCTCAGAAACTTTCAATCTCCTCTCTCACTCCCTACAACCTCTGAAAATCTCCACTTCAATCTGGCAGTCTAGGCTTCCCCAACATTCACCCCTCATCATACAGGTACCCAGTGTCCCTGCTTGCTTCCCATTTCCACCCCTCCCCACCTTCCAAACACAGAAAACCCTTCTTCCAACTATGATCCCTTCAATCACGCCCCTCCTCCACCACTGCATGCCTCATCAGCACCCCCTGAACTTGCTCCATCATCCTTCCCTTCCCCCACACCTCTCTGGGGCCCACTCGTTTCTCCCCATGCACCACCCACTCTCAAGCCCAAATCCCTGCTCTCCAGACTCCTTCTCCAGCTCCTGTCCTCTCTCTCCAGAAAGTGGCACAGGTAGAAAGCATTATACATGTTCACATCCCCTTCTTCCTCTCTGCTCTCTCCCAAATCAAACATCGTCTCAAATCCTATTCCTCTGATCCTTCTCATCTTATCAACAATTTCAGCACCCAGCTGTTCCTAATAAGCTCACTTAACAAACCTACAATTGCTCACTTCTTACAAGTAAGCTTTTAGCTAACTCCTAAGTCTAAGAGGACTCTTAAAAAACTATGATACAAAATATATGTGTTAAATACCTGTCTATCTAAACTGCTGAATTAAAGCTTAACTTAAGTTAAGCTTTATAGTTGAGTTATAATGCTCAACTATTCCTAACTGTAGCTGATTGGTAGTAAAAGGGCTTAAATCTTAAAAACAGTAAAATCAAAGATATAAAATAATGAAAAACCTTAAAAGTAGCCATACAAAAGAGTAAGAATTATGAGTCAAGTAAATGAACTTTATGTTTCTGTCGGTGTGTCTTAACTCTTTTTGTGTTCGTCTCTTTGTTCGGTGTATATCTTAATACCTCTGGATGGCAATATTAAACTGATAAATGAAGATTCTTAAAAGAGCTCTATTCAAATGGCCAAAAATTAAAAAAGTACTTATATTAATAAATAAGTAATAAAAGTTTAAACTTAAATGGATATTGAAAGAAGTAAAAAGTTTGTAGGAGTGCTGACTGATATTTGATAAGTTTGTTTAGGAAAGTACGTTTTGTCCTAAGATAAGATGGCTGGTTTTCATAAAATCAGAATGGAAGTATGTAGGACAAAACTCGAATGCATATGGCAAGTTGTAGAAGGTATTGCTGTAGCATTATATATTATAGGTTGGATGGAAAGTGTTTAAAAGTGTTATAAAATTAAAAGAAATTATTTAACCCTCTGTTAATCAAAGATGTACCAGTACAAATGTCCATGCATATAATTCCTGAAAATCTAAAAATGTTTATAGTGTTGTTAATAATGGTTTTAATCACTTATAAAAAATGATATGTGTCACAGAAACAACTTCTCTGCCAAGAAATCAAGAGCCAAATGCCTTAGCTCATATTCATTTGATTTGCCCCACTTCCACTAAAAAAGCAGCTTTTTGGCTGCAGAAAAGGAGTGGCCATTGAAGGCTGCCAGAGGTGGCAAATAACAATAAATTATCATGAATTAAAGTAACACCACTGCTGTCTGCAGCAGTCCCAAATATAGCTAGTTTGTTACAAGAAAGAAATTAATATCTAGTTTATGCCATTATCACTGTGTTTTAAAACTTGCTAAGGCTTTCTTTAGTATCTCTTTAGGCAAATCAATCCAGCCTGCATTTACCTTCATGTGAGAAGGCCAACAATGGATTTTGCAGTGCTTCCCCAAGGCTGTGTGCATAGCCCAACCATCTGTCCTGGCCTGGTGACAAAGATTCTGGCTGTGTAGAAAAACCTGTGCCTGTAACTGTATTGATGAAATTATGTTAACCAGCAATCCTTTTTTTCAGAATTAAAAGAACCATCAGAGAGATGGGCAAACAATTGGGACAAACTTCAAAGTCCTGGCTGTCTATCAAATTCTTAAATGTTGTTTAGTTAAGTCAAACAAAAACTGCATCCTCTGCTGTAAGTGATTGTTGGGGTACTGAAAACTCTTCACCTCTCATTTAGCTCAGAGACTAAAACAAGGATGTGCATGGAAATAAGAAAAAAAAAAAACCCAGCAGGCTGCTTTATAGAGGGTAATAACACAAGTTTATGCAGTAAGGGGCGTGGTGAGTCTTAACTTATGCTGTATATTGGATGCAGCCAGTACCAATATTGGCTTTGGGTGGGGTTTGTGGCAGAGGCAACATTCTAAACAAACACCACTTGGGCTTTAGTCACAATTGTGAGAAGAAGCCAAAGTACAAGAGAGGATCAATGAACAGTTGTGGGCTGCCTTCTGTGGAAGAACATCTGGGACACCTGCCAGCAGTGGCAGGTAATTGTCTATCTTGTCCCTGTCCTCTCCTCTAATATCTCTCTTCAGACTGCTGAGGCAGATGTCCTCACAAAGATCCAGAGCCATACAATTGGGACCCAAAAACCAGCACAGTGGCTCCACCGAAAAGACAAACATCATGGATACCAGACCTTGTGGTGCCTAGCCCAGCAGTTACAACTGCCTGTCACTAATCAGCAGCTCATGAACATCACCCATGAGTGTCCTTCATGCTCACTCCAATGACTGTGACTTTAGTCCCCTCCTGTTCTCAGAAGGGGAAAGGTATGCTTTCAGTGATACAGACACTGCAACAGGACTCTTGTAATTCAGCCCTGTGGGTTGTAGCCATAGTTCCAGTTAAGATGCTAACAGCAAGACCAAGACAGGCACTAAAGTTATGAGTTAAAGTGCCAGCTGCTCCATAGCCCAAAAAGGGGAAGTAATAATAATTTGTTGTTTCCTATGCCTCAAACTATACAAAATGGGAGAAAATAGAATCATTTTAACCATAAGCCTATGCAGCCTTCTGGTTGGGAATCTTAAATGCATGAAAAATTAAAAATCACTCAAAAACACTGTTATGAAACCACAGTTAATAATCTAGTCTTCTATTCCCACTAAAACTCTGTGTGTGTAAGCCCAGCAAATAAAGTAATTTCACTGTCAACCATTAATGTTCAATACTGAATATATAATCTTATTATTCCTTCATCAGACTCCTGGAGGTGATAACCTCACAGCCCACTCTAAATTTCATGGTTTATTCCTACCCTTATCACAATAATAACTCTCATTTTCCTCATATCAGCAGGTCCAAGCATCTTGCGTGCAATAACTCAGTTTATCCAAACAGCTGTCTGAGATGTCACCCATGATCCTGTACATGATCTTCTGCTGCTGCAAAAATACAGTGCCAGCCATCAAGCCAGAAGCCACAATATCTCAATGCTGAAAGGGAAAGAGTAACTGAATCCCATAATGCCCCATAACAGCAGCTAGATGATTGATGCCCACCTTCCTGCTCTCCCTCTCCACCCAAACATGTCAAAAAGAGTTGGGAACATTAGCCCCATTTAGCAAAATAATACCCTCCAACCCGAGTCAGCACTGGTGGGTCTCCCCTGCCCCATAGCAGATGACCCCAAACCCCCATCCCTGTCCCTAATCCAATGGGAAACTTGTTGTTTTTAATATTAACAAACCTGGGTAGGTAAAAGAAAATCTTAAAATTTCAAAAGAAAACAAATCATTCAGAGGGCCCAAGATAACAGCTATGGAAATCAATCTTGTTTATTCTCATTTCTCTCTTACTTTTCCTCTCCCTAAAATCAATCCTTTTACCCATTATAACACCACACTATTATTATTGCTGCTGCTTCTTTTATCTTCCTTGTCTCTTACAGCTTCTCGTCCAATTCACACACTGAATCATACAGTCAACTACTCAGAAATATGTGAAAAACCTCTTCAGGACTAGAAATCAGAACCCACTGGACAGAACAGAAGGGAACCCTTAGCCATGCCATAACAGCAGGAAGTAGACAGACTGAGTCGACATCCTGAATCCCCTCACTCTTCTGTTCTGTCTGGTATTCCCATTACTAAGGTCCTTCATCATATATATATGATGAATGTTCAAGTTTCCCCCTTATGAGGTTTGCAATGACAGGTCATGGGACCATGAATCAATGCCCCTGTGGCATAGATTGAGGAAAGGCAGCCTCCAGCCATAACCCACCTAACCAACTGAGCAAGCCATATGCTAGGGGCAGCTCATCCCCTCCCAAGAATAAACAAAATGGAACAGTTAAGGGTCATCACTCCCTCCCCAACACTTCCCTCATTCCTAGACCTCCTAGCCCACTCCCCCCTGGCCATTTGGCTCTAGGCTGTACTCAGTTTCCCCTCCTATTGATGTACTCTATAAAGCCATACCCACCACCCTCTGGGGGTGGGCTGAAGTCTCTCTTCAGACCTCCCCCGCATGCTGGTGGGGTAGCTGAAGTCTATTCTTCTGACCCCCTCCATTGGGAGAGCTTCCCAGTAAACTTCCTTCCTGCAATCATCAGTCTCTGCAGCACAGTGAGGATCCATTTTTCTCTAATATGAATGAGCTGGGACAGAGCAGTCTCTTCAACAAATAGTGGTGGGAGAAATGGATATCTATATTCAAAAGAAGAAGAGAGGACCCCTATCTCACACCTTAAATGAAAATAAACTCAAAAGGGATCAAAGATCTAAATATAAAAGGCAGCAACATAAAACACCTAGAAGAAAATATAGGAAAGAAAATTCAACACCTTGTTGTAGGAGGTAGTTTCTTAGACCTTACACCCAAAGCACAAGTAATGAAAGAATAAATAAATAAATAGGACCTCCTCAAAATTCAATGTTTGTGCTTCAAAGGACTTTGCCAAGAAGTTGAAATGCAGCCCACAAAATGGAAGAAAATATTTGAATACCACTTATCCAATAAGGGTGTCATACCCTTCATATATAAAGAGATCCTACAATTCAATAAGGCAAACAACCCAATTTAACAATGGGCAAAAGCCTTCAATAGACATTTCCCAAAAAAAGAAATATAGGAAGACTTCTGGAAGATCATGGACTAGAAATACATGGGACTCTCTTCTGTCCCAGAAAATAACTAGAGAAGAGGCAGAAACAGCCTGGAAAAAATTTTCTACATTTTAGGACACCCAGGGAAATCTGGATACCACCCAGAAGAGAGAGGGACAAAAAAGAATCATGAAGGCAAAACTGTGAGTTAAAAGTCCCAGCTGTGCTACTGTCACCCTCTGGCACACTAAAGACACTTTTGAATTCTCAGTACTCAGTTCTCTTGACTACAAACAAAGGAGGCCCAAGGGATCCAACACCCCACAAAAGAGAAGAGAGAGGGACAGAGCATAAGGCTGACTCAGCTTTTGAACCACAAATTTGGTCTGCTGTGTCCCAGGAGACTTTCCTGCCTGGGTGGGGCCATGCCACTGTTTGCCTTGGGAGCCAGCTCAAGAAAAAAGAGATAAGGGATTAAAGAGATCTGACCCTCTCAATTTCCCTCTCTACTAACTGGGACTGATTATTGAGGATGCAGAGGGGATTTGAATTATTTCCTACCCAGGAAAAGGAAGGAGGCTGCCAGCAAAGGTTGGAGAACTGTCTCTGAGAAAGTTTGAATTACAAGTCTCTTACCTTCAGGCATGAACCTATATCACATTGATCCAGTCTGTTTTGCAGCAAACCCACTCACCAACACCAGGAATCAAAGACCACTCACAGCACAGCTCACAGCAGCCATATAGGCTTTCTGGACTGGGCTCCACAGAGAATCAATGCAAAATCTGTGAAATAGAAATTCCTGCAGTAAGGCACTGAGGCTTCCCTTCCACTGCCAGTATCAGCAGCAGGGATGGAATCCAAAAAAGAACCATTTTCCCAGCCAGAATTCAGAGAGCACTGTGAACATAAGGCATCTCCCACAGGTAGGAGACCAGTGACATTTTCTCTGCAGGGGGATCCCAGCTTTTGTTCTAGATACAGGACCAACAGGGAACCAATGGGAATTTCTTCAAGGTCATATGCAAATATATATATGTCAAGTTTGCCAGAAGGAACCTCAATGAACCTCAAAGCAAATATCAAAGGGAGATAATCCTCAGGAAGCCAAGGTAAACTCACTAAACTTTTGATAGAGGATGAAAATCAAGGTCTCCATGGAGCCCAAAAAGATGATATGGTACATCAGCAGGTGTTGAATGCCAAAAGCCATGAGTGGGACCTGAACACCCCATACATGCTGCTGTTACATGTGTCATGCCAGGCTGAAGGACATTTTTCAGGGAAGGGTGGAGATATGCAGATGACATAGCAGGTTCTCTGTGGGTATCCACTGAGGAGAATCCTAGCACCTTCATATCCTGCAAAACCATTACCACCAAAATCACAAAGGGGCTTCTGCTTTAATAGGCTTCCCTTATATGTGAGGGAGTCAAATGATGGCCACTGGCACTTGCCAGCAGACTTGACCTGTGGTAGGGCAAGGGAGCAGGGCCCCAGGGGAAACAGAGCAGTGCACTCTCTGGATTTCCACCCAGTGATGTGCAGAGTGGCCACCTTCAATGAGGGCCTGAGGGCCCATCCTCTAGTCTCTCAGTCAGCTCCTAGGAGCTCTTTAAAGCTGAAGTTCCTTTCTTAGTTCAGTAACAATAAGTTTAAAAGCCCTGGAGGTACCAGATAACCTTGCAACTTGCACCCTATGCAGACCTCAGCATGGCATATGAGCAGCAGCCTGTAACACTTGGCCAGGTCCCACTCACAGCCAAGTGCATTGAGCACTTCCCAGATCTCCCTTACTATCTCTTGGGACACCAGGGAACTCATGATTTTCATCCTTCATTTCAAGTTCCATGAGTGCAGCTGGGCCTCCTGAAGTACCTAAGCATCTCTCCTTGGTATTTCCTCTCCCATTTGTCTTGCTTCCTGCTGGCACACACCAAGCATGCATTACTGCACATAAATTTAATGAACTCCTTCATGACTCCTTGCTGGCCCTGGATGTTGCCAAAAGTGGAGGCTAGACTCATGCCCCAGGGAAAATTCTTCTGCTTGATGATCACTTGGTGTTGCTCCATGTGGATTGAGATTCCCTTGGAAACAGCTTGGGAGGAATTGGTTCCATAAGGGTCTCCATCTCCACTGCAGCCTACATGTGCACAGGACCAAGCTGGGAGCCTGGGCTGGGTCCCTCCCAGTGACTCCTTCAGGTCCAGCCCTGAGGCCTGGCTGGGATGCACCAAGATCATTAGAGAGTTGCTGGTGCAGGTGGGGCTTGACCTGGGACTCTGTGGCTGAAGCAGAAACCTTGGAGGACCCTGACTCTGGCACACTTTGACTTTCTCTGTCCTTCTGCATGAAGGCCTGTCTAATGCTGCTCTTCTCCAGAAGAGGAGTATTGCATGAGTGACTGGTCCTGGTGGAGCAGTTGTGCTTGGAAGGGTCAGGTGTGGGCTTCTCCCTCTCCTGGCCTGGCAATATCTTTTGGCCCCTTCACTCAATGCTTAGTCTGACAATATTTTCTTTGAAATCCTGTGCCAAGAAGCTTTTCTCATTCTCTTTGCACAACAGCTATTCAAGCTTTCACATACCATTTTTTTTCCAGACAAAAAATACCCTTCTTAATAATTTCTAAACTTGATAAGTGAATAAACTCATGTAATATGCCTTTTCATTCAAATGAATAAAGAATAAATGCTAACTCAGAAGCATCACTTACTTCATATTAGGCTCTATTCTAGGCATTAGGGAAACACATATATAACTTTTCTCAACAGCTCACTTAGGTAGGTACTGTATTTCTTTTCAGATGAAGAATCTGAGACTGACAGAGGTAAAAGGCAGAGCTGGGGTTAAAACCCAGCATTTCTGACTTCAGAATCCATGGAACTATCATTACATTATGTTCTCTATTTGAGATAAAAATCAGCTATAAATTGGACCCTTGAGAAACAACACAATTAGCCTCTAATCAGGACCCAGCAGGTTTAAAGGGTCTGGTAGGTACCTCTGTATAGAATTAGGCAGGATTCATCCTGCAGCATGCCCTTTAACATCTGACTTGGAGACTACCTGACAAAAGGAGCAAGGATCTGCAGTAAGGACAAAAAACCTTAAGAGCTGTTTCTGAGCCCTGGGAAAACAAGACACCTGTGGACAAAAGCCTCTCTACTTCAAATAGTGAGCACTAAGGGCAGAATCTTGGAGATCCTGATGCACAAACTCCTACCAGGAGTTAATGACATTCCCAGGAGGTCAAGTAAAATCCCTCAAAGATGTGGAGATAAAGCTTGGGCTGGGAGCAGCCTCCCTCCATACATCCACTGTTACCACCACTGACCTTTCTGAAACTAGGGAGGACAAGGACAAAGTGCTGAGTGGAAATCCCACAGGTAGTAGGCAAGAGAAAAAATCAAGACCCTCCCCAACATCTGGTAGTTTCGGGCCCTGAAAATATGGTTGCAACTTGAGTGAAAGTGACAAAGTGATTCCTATTTGAGATTAGCCTGGAACAAGGACTATAGATATAGTGACCATGTCTTCTGCTTTGTGCCTGTTGCTCAGGCATCCAGACATCACCCTGTTTCAGTTTCAAAAGAGACAGAGTTGGTCTGATAAATCCAACAATCAGACTTCTGGCTCCAGTCAAGAAAGAGTAGACGCATTCCTAGCTATCCTCTCTCTTACAACACCAAAAATTGTGGGCATAATAAACTGAACATAAAAAGACTTTGAAGGGTGGAAAGAAAAAAGCATGTTGGCTAATGACCTCAAAAGTTGAGGAGAAATGCAGTGGTGAGTTCCTTCTGCCTCCCATCTATCCCAAACAGACTGCTAGGGAAGCTCATAACCCAGAACCAACTGCTGTAGAAAAAGAGGTTTGCCCCTCTCACTAAAGGATCAGGAAAAGGCATAAAAATATTTTTTGATAATACCCACCCCCACACCCAAGCACCTAAGATAAAACCTCCCAGGTCTTAGTGTGGCTGAACACGCAGCTGAAAGTCCACTGCATTTGCAGGAACAAGCCAGAATGAAGCCATGTGAATTGGTGCTTTGATTTTGTAAGGTAGTTTCAGCAGCATGCATCAGGGAGCTGAAACTCCACCTTCACTCAACAACAGTGAGGTGGAATGACTCAGAGCAAGGGGTGCTCCTCCCCAACTCACCCAGTCTCACCTTCCCCCAACCTAATCTCAATGTCATCACCAACTAACCACCCAACAGCTCTCCAGCCCCAAAAGTACCCTAGATATTCCTTGAACAAACCAGGATTTCACTCCCACATCAAGGTTTTTGATGGTTTGCTCTTCCCCAGATATCTGCATGCCTCACTTATTCTTCCTTCATGTATTTCTCAAGTCACCCTTCTTGGTGAATCCCTCCATGACAACCTTCAAAAATGTACTCTCCTCCCCCAACACTTCCCACACCCACTACCTTGCTCTCACTTTATTTGCATAGTACTTTCACCTTCTCATGTATTAAATAATCTACATATATATTATGTATATCCCACCCCACCTAGAATATAAGCTCATTCAGGACTGGAATTATTTCCTGTTTTTTTCCATTGCTCTATTGCCAACAGGAAGAATTATGCCTGACATAAACAGGCCATCCAAAAACACTTGGTGAATAAATGAATGACTGAACATTCCTGGCAACATCCCTACCATGACTAGGAGAGTTCTGTCATATAATGTTAACCCAAGCAGATCAATGACAATATCAAGGTACAGTAGAATTTATGTTAAAAGAAGTTTTAAATATATTTTGAGTAATTACTTTTGATCAGACACTGTGCTAAGTGCCATACATGAATTATTCCTTTAATGGTCTCTGAAATCCTGTCAGGAGTCATTTTATGCTATTTTATAGATGGGAGGGAAAGCTGAGCTTTAGAGACTTCACAAGATGTTCCAGTGGTCACACAGAGGGAAAGAGCCCAGAAAAGAGTGGGATTCAAATCAGGAATGTCTGTCTCCAAATCCCAAGTTCTCAATCTCCAAATTATACTGCTTACACAATCCATAAATTTAGGTCCACAAAAGACCAAATAATGTGGTGCGTGTGGGCAACAATCTAATTTTCTGCCTGGTCAAAGAATGATTTTTAGAGGTTCAGCAGAACTAGAGTACAAATGGACTACAGCACATTTATCATAAAATATAAAGAACAATTTTATAGTAAAAAGGAAGAAGAAGATAGCAATGGTGAGAGGGGATATTCTATTATTTTTTGAAGGATTAACATGATATGCAAAGCTGCCTTTCTTCAGACCAAATTGTATAAATTCTATTTCTTGA
This sequence comes from Cabassous unicinctus, assembly GCA_029593785.1. Taxonomy (NCBI): domain Eukaryota; kingdom Metazoa; phylum Chordata; class Mammalia; order Cingulata; family Chlamyphoridae; genus Cabassous; species Cabassous unicinctus. The sequence goes on from JAQZBX010013646.1 coordinate 23,367, forward strand.
TTTTAATAAGTACTGGCCAGGAATGCATTTGGGGTTTTCTTTGGCCACTGTGCAGAGTGCAAATATCATGTTGCAAACTACTGGAAGTTCACACCCCTTGATCATGAGTTGTGTTCAGGTTGGGTTTGTAGGATGAACTAAAATATGCATGATCAGAAGGTCATTGCCTCCACATGGTGACGGCCAGGACAGTCACTGGAGGCAGTGCCTTAACTTCTCCAGGAGACAATTCTAGGTCTCTTTCAACCATAGGCAAATGGACACCTACAGTACAGGTGCACATAATTAAGGATAAATTCCGGGAAGCGGGTGTGGCTCAATGGATAGAGCTCCCGTTTACCATGCGGGAGGCCTCCTTGTGAGAGCAGGCCAGCCCGTGCGGCACGGTGGGCTGATGCAGCAGGACCTCACAGCAAGGGGGAGATAAGCAGACACGGAAGAAACACACAGCGAATGGACACAGTAAAACACAAGCAGCAAGGGGGGGGATAAATAAAGAAACAAATAAATAAATCTTTAAAAAAAAAAAAGATAAATTTCCCCATGCTAATTCTCACTAGGCATGTTCTTTAAATGTATTTTACCAAAATCTATGTGTGCCATTAAAATAAAATAATGATAATTAAAAAAAAAAAAACTTTTTAAAGACCCAGAAATTTCTTTAAGCCTTTTTAACTCTCAAACAGCTTAAATTAATTGAACTGATTATGCAGAGTGGTTAGCTAGGGGCCAATAAAATGACCATTCAGTTTTTGAAGGGACAATTTTATAGTATCCTCCCTGTCAACAACTGTCTATTCAGACAACTCCTAGTTACTGTAAAAAAACAATATCAAAACCAGTGATGTGGAGCCAGTTGTCACTAGATGCTTTTGGGGCAGGGAGAGGGAAAAGCAGTCATAATACAGGGAATTTTTCAGGACTTGGGAATTATCCTGAGTGACATTACAATGACAGGTATAGGTCATTTTGCATCAGCATATACCATGCAGAACTGTGTGGGAGAGAGTGTGGTCTGCAATGTTAACTATGGTCCATGTTTCATGGCAAAGCCCCAGGATGTGTATATGCATTGCAGGGTGATGTGCCACACTAACGAAGGATGTTTATGTGGGAGGTTGTAGGAGGTGTGTGAAGTGGGGTACAAGGGAATCCTTGTAATTTTTGTATAACATTTATGTAATCTAAGAATCTTTTAAAATATTTAAAAAAAACAACCATATGGGGAAAAAAAAACATTTGGGATAATACTTTCCAATGTCTTTTCAACCGCTAAGCACATATGCCATCACAAATGAGAAAAATGCTAGGACTAAATGTGAGAATTACATGACCAAAGATTAAAGAGCTGTTATATGCTCCCTTTTTAAGCTGACTATGTGCTTGAAATTGTGTGAAATATCAGAGAGAAGAAAGGAAAAGTATCCTATTCCTACCCTGGGGAAAACTGAAATCATTAGGGAGAAAAGCAGACATAGAAATCCATTACATTATCAACAAGTAAGTTCCACACACAGAGAGGAGCAGAGGAGAGCACAGATGGAAAGACCAGTTAATCCTGGACAGTCAAGAAGAGGTGCCATGTCATCCAATGTAAAACAATAAGAGGGTTTTCCCAAGATAAGAACGAGGTGAGAGGAACAACTGAAATATTTATGAAGCAGGAATTGAGAATCATAACCTACACAAATCTAATTACTTTCTTCTCAAATGAAATTCCTTGTTAGGAAGTGGAAGAAATAAAACAAATATGTAAAATCATGACTGCTATCCACACTGTTTCTCAACACCTACTGAGGTCCTCATTAAACTGTCTGAAACTGGGTATGGCATGATGGTAATCTAAAGAGGTCAGAGGAAAGGATTTGGAAAGAGATCATGAAACATCAGTTCTTGTCTAAGAAAGAGAATGGTTCACTGAGAATTCTATTTGGCATGCCATAGTAACTCACCTGAGGCATATTTAGAAGCTTCCTATTTGGAGCCTTTCCCCAACTGTGTATGGGTAAATACTCTACCCAAATTTATTGCATTTACAAAACAAATAAAAGAGTGTATTTTGCCATGTGTCACTTACACATCTATGATAGGAGGCTTTTCTTATATCCCATGGCATCTTTGATGGAAGCTTTTAATTGGATTGTATTTGGGTTCCCAGAAGCCAGAACCTAAGCTACCTTCCTGGGCCCATGACCTGTGATGATGAGCAGGGACCCATGCTTAGAAGGTCTCTGTGCTTTGTTTAATGCTCTGCTCTTATCATCTTGAAATTCTTAACCATTTTATCTTTAAATTGTGTTTAGTAAGTTAAGCCCAACTGGGCAATGGAGTAGAGGAGATATACATAATATGCATATCTATCATTCCCTGCCACCCCATTAGCATGTAACATTCACAATGTCCCACCAGCACAAATTACAATGAAACTATGAGGGGTGGGAGTTCAGCAAGACTCAATGTCAGTACAAAGGTAAGCATGTTATCTCTATGAGAAAAGGGGATGCTAACAGCTTGAAGAGGCCACACTTTCCTTTTAAACCAGAGATTTCTTCCCAGGTAGAAGGATGATTTACCTCCTAAAAAACACAATAACATCCAAGGATCCCTGTCATATCCTTTCTTACTCATGTTGCCCTGTATTATTCAACCACTTATGGTGAAAATGGCAACAGAAGTAAAGGGAATGATAAGGCACCTAATAGTTCCTTTCCTTCAGTCTTTCCTTATTTATCACTAAGCAATAGGTCAAGAGTTTTGGTTAAATGTGCACATATCAAAAAGCAAAATAAAAACAGTTGTACTAGTTTTGTGTAGTGTTTCAACTATTCTAGTAAGAATAAAATACATGCACAATGAATTAAGAGCTATGAAATAGTAATTATATAATTCAATGATTCCACATAAAGTTAAATACTCTTATATTTGTATTTAAAAGTAACACTGCACAAAATAAGGAACAGAAAATTCATGCTAATAATTTAAATTTTTCTTAACTGAGAATGGTATTAAGTAGTAAGAAAAAATACCATGAAATGTAGAAGTATTGTGAGAGAAAGGAAAAAGCTTTATATTTTAGTAACAGAAATGGTATCTTTTCTCCTGCTTTTAGAGCCCACTTTTCAATTTGCACTTGGTTCTATAAATTAATTAGCTGGTCTTGGGGTGGATTTTATGTTTTTCAATATATATAGAAATGAATATAGATGTAATTGTCTTTATGTGCATGCTCATATATGTATATATAGATATATTCATACCCAGTATAAATATTCATATATTCCTTAGTTCTGTTCTGAACTAAGAAGAACTGAGAAGAACTGTAAGCAGTGACAAACTAACAGCAATGAGCTCCCTAGCACCCAGACATTACTTTCATTTTTCTTCCATTTAATGCTTTGCTTTAATTTATTTAATACTAAACTTTATTTTTAGAGAATTTTAGGTTATAGGAAAGTAACATTAAAAAGTGGGCATTCCCATCCCCAAATCCTCAAGACTGGGGAATGAACAATGGATTAAATTAGACTTATTACTATTTTACTATAGACTTATTATTATTCTAGAAATGTAAGAATTCTTATCATTGCCAAAAAGGCAGTGGCCAAAAGAGATTCTGAGGGGAGGGAGAGGGAAAAATAGGTGTAATATGGAGGAATTTGGGGGACATTGGAATTGCCCTGCATGACACTGCAGTGATGGATATAGGGCAATGTGTATTTTGTCAGAATATACAAAATTGTGTGAGACAGAATGTAAAATATATTGTACACTGTAGTCTATGGTTAATATCAATGCTTCAATATGTGTTCAATTGTACCAAATGTATCAAATTAATGAAGGATGTTGTTAATGGGGGAAAGTGTGGGAAGGAGAGGGTAGTGGGCATATATGATTCCTTTATATTTTTTATGTCACATTTTTGCAATGTAAATCTCCTTTAAAAATAAAAAAATTTTGAAAATATAGGAGAGGGAGCAAGTGTAGCTCAAGTAGTTGAGCACCTGCTTCCCATATATGAACTCCCAGGTTCAATCCCTAGTACCTGCTAAAAATGAAGAAAGAAACAAATGCAAAAACCAACCCTCATTGGGGAGTGAATGAAGCTCAGTGGTTGAGCACCTGCTGCCCTTGTACAAGGCCCTGTGTTCAATCCCAGTACCTCCTAAAAATATGTGTAGGTGATTTTCATCTAACCCTCCCACCCACTTACACAATTTCCCCTAATATTAACCTCTAACATTAGTGATGTACATTTCTTACAATGGATGGACCAATATTGAAGCATTGCTACTAACCAAGGTCTATAGCTTACATTATGGTTTTCACTTTTTGCTGTAAAGTTTATAATTTTACAGGGCATTTTTAGGGCATTGGAATTATTCTCTATGATACTGCAATGACAGGTACATGGCACTATACATTGGTCAAAGCCTATGAACTGAGGCTTTTAAAGTTTAAATTGGCTCCAGCCACCACATGTGATGCTGCAGCCACTCCCCAAGCCAGGTTTGCTTTGCTCTCTTACTCTCCACCTCTCCCAGTCTATCCTTCTTCCTTCTGCCTGCCTGAGTCCCATGTGCTCATGAATCCAATCTTGTCTCATCTCACCATTCTATTTACTTCTCTTGCACAAAAAAACTGGGCCCTGGGAGAGAAGTGATTTTATTTTCCAAACAAAAATATTAGGAAATATTTTGTCACAATCATTTGAACAAGTAAATAAAGTAGGGATAATCCTTTCAAGTGGATCAAATTTTACCATTAGCTTCAACAAAAATATAAGTACCTGCTATTGTGCTACATCAGCAGAATGCCTATTTTTTGTTTGTTTTTACCATATATAAAACCTAAAACACCTCCTTTTGACCATATACAAATATATAACTCAATGCTGTTAACTATGTCCCCTATGTTATGTTACCAACACCATCTATTACCAAATCTTTTCTGTCATCCAAAATAGACACTCTGTATATTATAAGCCTTAATTCCATATTCCCTACTCCTACCTCATCCCCTGGGAACATATATTCTAGATTCTTCCTCATTAAATTTGCCAAATGCCTGGCTTTTACAGGAATATTACTGAATAAGAAAGTATCAGATCCAAGATTGTTCAAGAGGTATTACCTAAATCATTCCTCCCTTTCTTCACCAAAGACACCCAAATTACAAAGTAAGGGCAACAAATGAAAAATTAATTAGAGATTATTGTCAGTATGTTAGCTTTAAGGCTAATCTGTACTAAAATAGAGCTAATAAAAAGCTAATATTTTAGTTAATTTTGAATGCAATATACCTGCATTTTGTGTAAAATTAAAAAATAGGAAATATTATATAGTGAAAAGTCTCCTTTCCACCCTTGCATCATTTCCTCAATGTGCATGATTCTAGAGGTGGTCTATACCCCTAAAAAGTTTATGATAGTTTGTTTTGTGAGATACTCTGCTAAGGATTAGGCAGATAGGGTCATATAACTCTCGGGAGCACTGTATATCCCAAGTAGTATTAACATTACCTCCAATTTACAAGTGAAGAGAACTGCTTGAGGACTGAAGTAAACCAGCAACTTTCCAAAGTCTCATGAGAGAAAAATTCATGTTCTCAAGCCTGCCCCCCACACACATACTGCCTCTATGGGTCATGAGTATATGGGGTTGATTTATAAAACACTTTTTCCCTTTTCCAATGTCCTGGATAACTGTACTATTTTAATCATCATAAAAACTTGAAGAGTGGTTATGTTTCCTTTCTGCTATGATTTACTTGATTCAAAGTCCCTGATCAGAAAGGCAACTCCAAAAGTAAACATTCTTCCTAAAGGCAGAAGGTATTTACCAGAAGCCATTTTATGGTGGCTCTGAGAATCCAATGTGGAGCCCCCACCTCACCTACTTCAAATGTATGTCCTCACCCAGCCTCAGCATATCCCCCACCAGCAGTAACCCCTCAGGGACTGTGTGTTGACAGAATGAAGATGTAAAACTGACAAGAAAAACTGACATGATTTCCAACAAATAAAAGATATATCATTACCCACCCATGAAATGAAAATATTCTAATTTGTCTCTGAGTTATCTAAGAGAGCACTACTAAACATTAACTCTTTATTCCTTAAAAGCTCAGTCATTACAACCTGTATTCTACCATTGAGGAAGCTGACATGAGATTAAGAGGTATCAAGATCAGCAGAAATAACATCTGAATCCTAAAATCATCTCCTTTTACCTGACTTTATGTTATAAAAATTCTGGAACAAATGCAATGCCAGAAGGTCATGGGAGGCATTCAATGAAGGGAATTGAAGCAGCAAGATCTCCCTCAAGGGTCCTTTCCAAACTGAAATGTTGATTCTGCTGCTGCACTTTAGATAAAATGTGGCCTCTCCTTCACTGGAAGCAGGCTGGCCTGTAGGGTAAGAAGCTGCACACCTAGGAACACCACATGCCCACAGAGAACTGGAAACCCTTGTCATTCTGTCACTTCAGTGCATAAAACATCACCCTTAGAGGTGTCAGGCTGCCTGCCCAAAGGTCACAGAAACATCCTTGGGCTCAGGGTCTCCTGTACTGCTTGCTATGTGGAATAACTCAAAATGATGTATTCAGGAGGCACTGAGGAACACACAGAAACCTGACTGCCTGGGTTCAAATCCCAGCTCTGCCACCCACTAGCCATGTGGTCTTGAATGACTAACAGCTTCTCATCCATAAAGTCACAACATAGAGTAATCACACACTAAATTATGGCTGCTATGTTATTCAGAAAGTCTTTTCCAATCCAGGGCCTGTCCCCTTCTCAAAATGTGGATATATCATATTAAATATCATAGCATTCCCCTCTTTGAAAGCAAAGCTCTGCTTTCAACCAAGCCCATAAAAGTAATAGTAAGAACCTAGATTTTTCAAACCAAAGACATATTAACTATTTCATAAAATGATGTATGGGAGCTAAAAATCAAAAAGTTCTTACAGAATTCATACTCATGAGTAGGAAGAAGCTAATTTAAATAAGTAGTAAAACTCATTTCCACAAAAAATGCATTCCTATTGTATAATGCATTATAACCATAGTAGACATTCTCCCAACTAAAAGACAGGTTTGGGTTTCACTTTCTAATGATATAATCTATTTAATTCCATGGACTAACTTTCATAATATTTCAGTTTAGTTTTATTATCAAATAACATCCCATTTAAAATATCATTTTAACTTTTAAATCATTAGGGAGCAAAGTATCATTAATTTAAATATATATTCATGATTTGGGGTGACATTTTTACCAAGTTTCTTTAGAGAAAGATTATTGATTAGCAACAGGGAGGATACATAACATTTACTGGGGGAGTGAGTATAGCTCAGTGATTGAGTGCCTGCTTTGTAAGCAGGAGGTCTGGGGTTCAATCCCAGGTACCTACTAAAGGAAAAAAACAAGTTAGATAACATTTACTACACACCAATTACTTAAGAAGCTCAGTGTAATTTTTACATGCTTTCTCATCCTTTAAATCCAGGAGTTCTTCAAAAGTGGTCCATTAGCTTGAATTTAAATTAAAAAAAAAAAAAACATTCTTGTGAGGCCATGTTTGTGCAGGTGGGACATATTTATTAAATAATATGCAGTATATTTTGGATTTAGTAAGTGGTCCATGGATTTCACCTGACTGGCAAAGGGGTCTGTGGAACAAGAAAGATTAAGAACCCTGTTATTCCTGTGATGAAGGTATGTGCTCCTTTTCCAGAAAAATCCCAGCCCTGAGATGGATTATTAAATGTTTCTGAAATCTGATGGCTAGCACCCATGTGACAATTTTAGTACAAAAACATGCAGAACTGCACTTCTCAAACTTTAAGTGAATGTGAATCACCTGGGAAACCCTGTTAACATGCCTATTATGATTTAGAAGTTCTGGGGTGAGGCATTTCTAATAAGCTCTCAGAACTTGATGAGGCTGGGATATAAGGTACACATTTTGATAGCAAGGTTTAACAGGTTGTAATAGGCCACACATCACATACAAATCTTTTAAAAACTCAAATTTTTAAAATGTCAAATTTTTCTTTAAAAAAAAATCACAGGATTAGAATTAGAAATATTCATATTTCTTGATAGGGTTCTAACCTTTCTAACACCTTAGAACAATAACAACTTCTTGTTTCCCAGTTTAAATTTAGAATTCAATTTCTTGGAGTTTTCCAGGGGAGGGGTTAGGCGGTGTCCTCTAAGACCCATTGTTTTATCAAGGTTGAAAAGCCAAGTGCACAGAAAACTGTTGCATGTTGCCACACATTTCAAGCAGGTCTCTTCTCTTCTCTCACCCATGCATAACCTCTCGTTTTAAAAATTCTAGAGATCCTGCAGAATCAAGCAGGCTCTTAGGAGCTTGGCCCAAAAGTTCTTCCAGATGAAAAGTAAAGCTCTACAACAAAATAGTACCTTACCAAAAGTCAAGAATAAAAACCATGGTCTTCAATCCCTGACCTTAGGTGACAAACTCCTAGCAATGAGCTTGATAATATATTCTATAAACTACTGTCTTTCAGTATTTTGCATGATAAGTTGGTTCAACTTGCCAATACCAAATTCTAATTACTTTTATAAGTCCACAGCCTAAACAATGCAAGTTTACTGAAGGCCCTGTATTCCACCTGGACAACTCTCCCTCATTCATTTTGCTAACAGCAACACCTAACTACCAAACCAATACATATTTGAGAGCATTCCAGCTTACTGCAAAAGGTCAGTTTGAACTTCTACAGAGGGATAACTTGTTCCATTTGTTTTTCCTTAGAGTCCTTCAAAACTATTCTCCAGTCATCAGCAGAACAAGCCTTTCATGCAGGAGATAAAACAGTCTGTGATTCTGCAAGTTACAAATACTGAGATATTCATTTAAAGGGTGTTGGCATATTATATGATTCCCAAGGAATGTTCATCTGTGCCCTCACATAAGAACAAGTTGACCAATGCTTGGAAGAAGCAAAATGCACATACTTTGCAGGTTAGTGCAAATGGCTTCTCTGGCTGAAAAGTTTTGTTGATGGGCATCAGAGCTGGAGAATGTGCTGTCCACAGCAGAGTAAAGCAACTGCCCAGAGAGGCCTGTTACAAAATCACAAGACAAGGGCAGAGCTGACAGGCCCTCAGAAATGGCTTTACTATGGACAAGACCAACATAAAGTTCTGTTTCTATTACCTCCAACACTGACTGCCCTCTCAGAGTGATTTAACTCTGGGTACCAATTAGGCAGTGTCCATCACTGTGCTGGGACAGCAGGCTCAGGATTGCCTCTTCTGTCTTTAGGCTAATTAGGAGGAATCAAAACTCTGCAGTATAAATTGGAGACTTTGTGGGCAGACTGGGCTTCCCCACTGCATCTAAGCTACATTCCTCTATTCCACAAATATTTGTTGGGTATCTAACATATGTGCCACACTTTTCTAGGAGCCAGGTAGGAAACAAGACCTAGTTCACAGTGGTGGATGCAGAGACAGACAAGGACAATGGGGTGGGGGATGGAAATTGTGCAGGTCCCCAAACAGGCCACAAGTTGCTAAGACCTTTAGTGCCTGGGGGACAGCATGAGCCTGGTGCCAGTCTCCAGACATCACCAAGTCAAAAAATGAAACAATACCTCAATTAGCGAAGGTGAGGGTGGACAGGCAGGCCCAGGATCAGGTGTTCAGGTAGGAAGTACACCCCTGAGGTTCCAGGCAGGGGGTTGGAAGGCTCCCTCAAGGGCAGGGACAAAGTGCAAAGTGCAGGCTGGAGGGCATCCAGGGGATCCTGAGAGAAAGAAGGGGTGAGGGAGATTGGGTATGGACCTGTGCAGCTGTGGTCATCCGACGCCAGCAGGGCTTGTGCTTCAGAAATCAGAGCGGGAAGGTGCCCGGCTATCCACCTGCCCAGCATCTGGGACCCTGCCTGGTACCTACCACTTGAGCGAGCTGAGGCGGTGGAGTGTATAGCGCAGATGCTTAGGGTCACAGGGCAGTCAGGCCAGCTCAGGGTGCCGGCTCCAGCGCTCTGTGGTGGGCTGGGAAGAGCTGCTGGGGCCCGAGATCTTGAAGGTGCTCCAAGCCTCACCCTGAAAGCTGCCGGGCTCCACACCGCTCTGCATGCTGCCTCCCGCCTGGGGCTGCCTCCCGCAGTGGGATCCCGGTGCATGGAGCTGGTGGCCTCAGTGGGGTCCTGGCATCACAGCAGCTTCTGGACAGACTGCCCACAGCCATCCACAGCCACCCCCTCCTGCGCCCACCACAGAGCTAAGGCTGTGGTTCCATTGGCTCAGGCCCGGTTCCCACCTCAGAAGCTGAAGGGAAGGAGAAGGGAGCGGGTGGTGCGAAGTGGGAGGAGACTGTGCTCTGCAGCGCTGGGCTGCTGGGTGACTGGGAGGTGGCCCAGACCATGTCAGGTGTCCTGGGGTTGGAAACCTTTGGGCACCATCTCCTCAGGCCCTGCCCTCATCTGAGCTGCATTGCAAGCCTGACAGATTCTTCCGCCTCTGGTCACCCTCTCATGATCTGATTGGGTTCAGAAGGAATGTGGGCTAGAGTGAGAGGAGCTCGAGGTGGACCTAAGAGATGGAAATTGTTGCTTAGGGTGCTACCTGGATTTCTTCTCTGGAGGCTGAAAGAGACTGGTTAGCATCTGGGTTCCTACAATGAGCACTTTGCAACAAATCAGTTCTGATTTTGAGCCTGGGCAAGGGTGAGTGTAGGTTTGAGAGTGGGTAACTGAGTACCGGGTGTGCACTGACAGACACACTGTAAATATTTGTGAATAACGTCCACAGTTCCAGATCTGCCAGCCCTACCAAGGAGAGGCTCTGGCACACAATGAACCTCGCTGATTAATGTGTTTCTTCTTTTACCTAAAAAGGTTTTGCTATCTCTGTCTAAACATCAATTCAGATTAAACACAGATTTTGTGCTGAAGGGCATTAATTAGGGATAAAATTGCAATTGTGAAGGCTAATTTTAAGCTTAATAAAACACTGATTTTCTAAGAATTGATGCTTTGATGTTGAGTCCTTCCACACCTCAAAGACAAAAGTTTCCCAGGCTTTAGGCACTGAGCAAGGCACTTGAAGAAGGCAATATTATTATTACCATTTTACAGAAGAGGGGACAAAGGCTCCAGAGCAGAAGTGGTTTGTCCAAAGTCTCACAAATTGGTAGTTCCTATACCTAGGTTCCAACTTTTTTCACTATACAATGTTTCCTAATATATAATTCAGATTGGCTTGTGAAATGCAAGCTGAGGTTTGGCAAATATCATAACCAAGGGAATTTCAATTCAAAGGGCTTCTCACCATTTCCTTACCAAAAATGGGTAAGACAATGATGCTAATTATACTTTATTTGACCAACAAATATTTATTGGGAACTAACCATGTGTTAAGAAATATGCTAGGAACTTCTGAACACATGGCCAGTTAGAGGTTGACTGGCTGGAGGATGTCTCTGGCCTCTGCTCCCTCGCCAAATGACAGTGAAATGACAGTCACAGGGAGTTTTTTAAGGGCATAAGCCTTCAGGGGACACAGAACAGGAAAGGACACAATGGCAACAAAATGTTGGAATCTGGAAAGCAAATGGCAAGTGGTAACTGACTTAGCAGATCAAGGACTTTAAACCCTAAACTTCAGTGGGAAAGGCTGAAAGGCAATCTAAATTATATCACAGAATAAAAGGCTCAGAAATGGGCAGCACAAAGTACATCTAGAATTGGGGATGAAGTCAGGAATAAAAAAAAAAGAGGATTGATTGAAATTCTGTTCAAAAAGCAACTGGATCCCTGGATTCCCTCCCACACTGCAGGCCACTCTACACTACCCCATCCTAGCAGAAGCCTGAAATTTTATTCCCTGGAGAAGGTAAAAGTAAGAATGGTAGCTGGGAATCAGTAGGTACAGTTGAGAGCAGGGAGCAGTACTGAAAATAAAGGTGGATTAAGTGAAAGATTGCCTACTAATATTGAGACCTCAGACTTCTTTTCATAGAACATGATGAACCAAGACCACCTAGCCAGGGGAGACTTCTCTGGAGAATATGAGTAGCCCAAGGGGAATGACCTAAAGATCCTGACAATTGAAGATCCGTAAGGTAGAGCCCAGCTAGTCCACCCTACACTGAATCCCACAGTTGAGAAATCTAACCCACAGGCACAGAACTTCCAATGAGCTTATGGTCCCAGTTTGAAATATACATAGAGGCAATGTTCAATATGAAGACTAAATCAGTTGAAGCATTCAATACTTTCAGTTTCCTAAAACAAAATTTTAAATGAGAAATTATTCATATCTTAAACTTCTGTTCATCATATATTTTAATAAGTAACATTTAGAAATGCTACAACAGAGAAGCTTATTTGTATACTGCTGTATTCTTTCAGTTTTGCAGCAGATCTAAATACTCTTTTGCTTTGTCTAGTAATGTGCAAATGGATTTTCTGATCCACAAAATTCTCTCCACATCCTTCAACATCTCTAAAGCTGTGCCAAACTTGCTATCCCCTAAACCTCAGTAAATAGGGACCAATGCTGTGAACATCTGAGGCAAGGAGGTCACTGAGATGCCCCCCAGGCTTCTCAGCAGTCACCCATGCATCTGGAAATCTTAACCAATCCCACCCTCACCCCCCCACCACCACCAGATGTCCTTCCTCTGCCATGGTGTTTCAAATAAAGCTGCAGCTAACACTTAGCAGGAAAAGATATTTAATAATTTTTTGAAAAGTTGTTAACTAACACAAGGGGTGCAGGAAAATTTTCACATTTGAAAAGGAATGGAGAAATTGGTAATAATGTAACACTGAAAAATGTGGCCATATAAAATTTACAGCATTCACACATTTCTCCCAAATACCTCTATATATATATTAATAAATTAAATGGTAAATAGCAATTCTGGTGAAAAAAACTGCAATTCTTTGTTTGAATGAAAGCAATAAAAACGAGAATAAAAGCATCAAACCCTAGTATACATAAGCAAACGATGTGAGCAGAAAGAGTAGTAAAGGAAGTAATCAGCAAACATAGCCACAAATATATTCAGTGTCATTAGAAATGAAAGAATTTCAAAGGAAAGTCTTTGGTGTAACATATATGTATTAATTTGCCAAAAGAGGTGCTGATGCATAATACCAGAAATCTGTTGCCTTTTATAATAGGGATGTATTTTGGTTAAAAACTTATGGTTCCAAGGCTGTGGAAAGTTCAAACCAAGGCACCATGAGGGTTGCTTTCTCACCAATGTCAGCTGTCACCTTTTGAAGCAAAATTGTAGTTGCTCTCTGCCTGACCTCTCCCTTCCCTTCCAGGCTTCCTCTTTCAGGCCCAGGTTCTCCACTTTCTTCCTGATTTCTGCTGCAAGCTAGCCAATGACTTGTCTCATAGGATTTCCTATAACAGTGTTTGCTCTTGAGTGCTCTTCCCAAGTTCAGCTGTAAGCTATCAGGCCAATGACTGATCTTTACCAGTGGCATTAGCTAATTGAGCCTTCTTGTTTCTGTCAAATAGCAGGATCAATAATGACAGAGCTCTCTCTTCCTGTGGCTGTATGTTTGTTTAATGAGACCCAGCAAGGGGGCAGGGACTCAACTTCAGTCACACCAAACTGATGTAGTAAAATAAAATGGTCTAGAGCAGGGGTTCTTAATATTTTTTTTCCACATACCCCTTTGCCAGTCAAGTTAAAGCCACAGACTCCTTAGAATGTAGTAGCAGATGGTTTTATGACACTTAACATCAGCATGTCTTTAAATTAAAATTTAGGATTATTCTAAATTAGTTCAAGCTCATGGACCCCTTGAAATCTTTCTACAGACCCTTGGTGGCCATGGACCCCTGCCCTAGAGCAATTGGCCAAATTGACCCTGGTCTGCCATTTCCTGGGTGCCCAGCTGGGCACCCCTTCACTGGATTGATGAAACAGCTTCCCACTATTCCCCTTGTTCAAAAGAAATCAGATCCTGGAAGAAATAAAGCTCACCCAATTGTGGAACAAGAAAAGATTTTATTCTCAATCTTGCAAGAAGGGATGCACAACCAGGACATGTGGCTGGTACCCCAAACAAAGGAAAGTGACCTATTTTATACCACCCCCCCCAAGCCTAATATGCAAGTTCTCCCGTTTCTCCATTGATTGGGTACTCTAGAGGTTATAGCATATCTGAAAGGTTTAACTTTTCCCATGCAAGTCCCTCAGTCTTTGATTAACTGTTCCCTTTATCACATTCCAGCAGATTTTGACCAGTTACTGGCCCTTTCACTAAATAAGGAATGGGATTTAGAATTGATCTTTGAGTGGTCATATTTATTTCTTGTGCTTCCCATTTACTGGCTGTAAAACAAGTTTGAGCTGTTTTCTTTATCCCTGCTTAACTTGGGCATAGGTGACTGATGCAATAGCCCACCAAATGATATTGGTCTTATTCTCTTTGCCCTTTATTACCTTTATGTGAAAACTAAACTTATCCATGTTTCTAACAATCACACTTCTTTCTTTTAAACCCTTTTTAGTTTTCACATTTTAATTCTTCAAACCTTCTGAGATCTATTTCAGACTCTTCATCATATGGGTCTCCTTTAAGGGGGTATAGGTTGTTTTTTTTATACTGTATAGGCATTTGTTTGTTAGGGTAGTTTTAATGAGTCTTTGAACTAACCCTTGGGCACATGGAATGATACAACATCTGACTGCTGTAAGCACCCAAGCTGAGATAATGAGGGAAGTTAAGATAGACAGGGTGACTCCCTTCCATTTTCCAAACCAATTTTCTAAATATTTTGTGAGTGGATTGTTAATGCCAGAATTTTCTGCTAGTTCTTCATATAGGGCCATTAGGCCTTGTAAATCTTTAGGTTTGGTATTATTGCAGATGAATGTACAGCAACTCCCCTCAATCATGATGCAGATTCTTCCTTTCTCAGCTTGCATCAATTCTAAGGCTAACCTATTTTCCCATGCCATTCTGCTAGTAGCATCTAATTTTCCTGCATTTCCTTTAACCGCATCCCTGGTGTAGTTGATAAATCTCTGTTGATTATAATAAATGTAATTAATCCAATCTACAATTTTTTGATGTTGACCCACCAGAACAAGAATGATTCAAATCCAGCTGCTACTTGATTTCTAGCCTTAAATTCATTTGGGACCCCTCAGGGAACTCTTATATCATCTAGATAGATCTGCTCATCAAAGGAGCCAGGTAGAATTTTCTTCTTTTTCTCTCTCTGGGTCATTGCCTTCTCTTCTTTTTCAAATGCCAAGGTGAATGGAATAGCCAATTGGACCAGAGCACAGGTTTTGCCCCACCTCTCAGGAAGTGTTGGTCAGATGATACCCTTTCCACAGTAGTACCACAGGTCTGCTTGAGGCAAGACCAAACTGGAGAAATTGCTAGTATTATCTGTGCTCATATTCCACACCCTTGTACATGAGGCCATGATTCCAAGATCTTGGAACCCTACACCCCATCTAGAGAGACAGACAGAGTGGGTCCCTGGACTAAGATGTGACACAGGCATGGCCCTGGTGTTTTTGTTTCTGACTGATGGGAAGAGAGAGGAAAACATATTACAATTTTCATTAGGAATAGCATCTTGGAAGAGGAGTACCAGGCACTTAAACTCCTTTTTGTGTTTCTCCATGCCTAATGGAAAGGGAACAATTTTAGCAGTGGGCCAGCCTGTTGCACAAGCAAAACAGTTGCTTTTATTCAGGCTCTGGACTGTATATTTGACTCATTCCACCCAGGCATTTGTATCTTCATACCCTATCTCTATTTTCATTGTCTGTTTTAAATTCTCTGCTTTAACTACCCTGACTACTTTGGGGTCATTTAGGGCTATAGGACCAGCTTTCAGCCAGATTTCTCCTGATGCCATCATGGGGTTCAGTGGGGGGTGGGGGGAGTGGAGGGGCTGTAGTTGGTGTCAGGGAAGGGAGGACTCATATACAAAACTATCCTAAAGGGTCTCTACCAGAGACGTCTACCGCAATACCATATGCCCTCTCAACTGCGTGTAAGTCCCAGGGATGGACAGATGAAATGTATTTGTCTATTCTCTTAATGGTTATTAATATTGGGTTACATGGGAAACAGATGTGGCTTAAGAGGTTCAGAGTCCATCTACCATATGGAGGGACCAGGGTTTGATCCCTGGGACCTCCCAGTAAAAAAAAAAA